>SJYX01001660.1:7826-61292 GCA_006410675.1 Oreotragus oreotragus | reverse complement strand
CATAGATGGCAGCCCACCAGGCTCCCCCATCCCTGGGATTCTCCAGGCAAGAATACTGGAGTGAGTTGCCATTTCCTTCTCCAATGCATGAAAGAGAAAAGTGAAAGTGAATTTGCTCAGTCTGTCCGACTGTTAGCGACCCCATGGACTGCAGCCCACCAGGCTACTCCGTCCATTGGATTTTCCAGGCAAGAGTACTGGGGTGGGGTGCCATTGCCTTCCCCTTTCCTCCACTACTAAATGAAAAAGAAAATTTCCCATAATTCCAAAGATAAACCAATCAGACTCAAACCTAGGTACTGAGGAGCTCTTGTGTTCTGGCATCATCCTTAAATTTTTTATATATACAAGGGCCAACAAGTTCAAAGCATTTAGTAGTCACTCAATAAGTATTATAAAGATCTGAGTCTTTAATTCAAAGACTGAGTCTTTTTTCATGTTGAAGATGGGAAACCCTAGCACTTAACATTCAAGTTTCATACGTTAACATATCGTTTCTAAGTCTTGAGTTTTTGTCCCCACAGACTTGTGTCACTCCCAGATTACGCAGCTTGCTCCAGCTGCCTCAGTATGACCTAGGATGCTCTCCTGGCTCCTCAGTCTCGTCCTCTCCTCAGAATCCAAGTCCCAGCTCTTCCAAGGGACATCTCTGAGCGACCCCACTCTCTCTGATCTCAGCGGGCTCCAAAAGTCTGGCCACGGCCTCAGCATCTCAGTATACGCCCTCACCCACATTTTGCTCTTTCGTGTGATCTAGTCATCCCTCTTTGACTCAAGTGCAGATTCCTACAGAACAGCAAACCAGCCTCTAATTTCTTTTGAGCTTTAACCTCTTTTTTCACAGAACTCCAGGAGTATAGGTTGTTGAAATGAGCCACTGAAGTCCCCAATAGAGCCATGTGTATTTGAGAGGACAGAGCACTTATGTTCTGATGGAATTATCCCAAATAAGCTCTTGTTCTAAATGAGTTGCCACAAGTGACTCCCTAGACTAGACCACGAGGAATAGCGTGGTAGACTGGCTGGAGGATCTCCCTCTTGCACCAGCAACTTGGTGGAGAAGGGCCTGCAGTCCATTCCAACCTGGACTGAGAGGTGGTTTCAGCAGTACCTGGAAAGCAGGACATAAGCCACCCTTGGTGGGTGGCTCTGGGCTGCCCCACTTCCAGCGGAGTTCCAGGAGACTGTAGAGTGAATTCAGACTTATGGAAAGGAGGGGCCCCATGGAAGAAGTGTTCCAACACATTCTACATGCTCAGAATCTATTTCAAGATTGGCTGCTCACCCATTACCCTGCCCAAGCTCACTCCATGCCCTATCTGTCTAAGTGCTTCTTTATTCCTCTCAACTCAATCTGAAAGAAAGGCTCCAGGTCATTTTGACAAATGGGAGAATCTTTCTCCTTCATTTTACCTACCCCTCTTGATTAGAATGCTTTTTACCTCTTTCTCTCCCCTCCCTCTTCCCCTCTCTTACCTTCTTTCTCCTCTCCCCTTCTCTCTTCTCTTCTCTTCTCTCTTTCCTAATCATTTCTTTGTCCAAACTCAGCCTTCTCTATAGTTCACCTTCAGCACAATGACATTTTCTTCCCAATGGCATTGACAAGACTTGTGTTTGTCTTTCCCACCTGTTTGTCAAGTTTTCCAAATTGGACTGAACTCTCCCCTTCTATTTGCTTTTACAACATCACAAGGCATGCAGGGTGAGGTGAATGACTTGGCAACATCCCTTATAACTCAGGGAAAATATCAGCACAGGGCTAGCTCCAGCCAGCTGCTCTCTGGACTGACCTCATTCACCTTGAAATCAGGGCACTGGAAGCAGGAAGGGGAGAGGCAAGCCATGTGCATGGCTGTGTCCCTACATACTCTGCTGGAACATGTCTGCATGTAATGGGAGTGAGAAAAGATCTTTGCACAGAGAGGAGAAAGCTACAGTAGTGGGGTGAGAGGCAGACCCATCTTTGTGGCTGTGACAAAAATCAGGAGAAATATTCTGCTCAAAAAAATTATCCTGTACCTGCACTGGAGGATGGCCAATTCTATCCTACAGCATGAGTTGTCTTGTTTTTGCTGATTTATAATGTTAGGTACATAGGCATGCAATTAAGATTTTCCTGGAATCACCCCACTTAACCCAATGACAATGGGGAGCAGGATTTCCCCATCTTAACAGCTGGTTCAGAGCCCAGGTGGCAGTCCACTAGCAGCCAACGCTAGAAGAAGCTGAGTGGCAGTTCTAATTGACCATTTCTACCCAGGCTCCTCTTAGGAACATACAATATGAGCTGTCACAATCTCCTGCCAATCACAAGAAATCTGACCCAGAGAAAACCCCATCTCAGAGCGAGGGCTGTTTATACATCCAATGAATTCAGTTTCCATTGCGTGATCTTATTTTTAGGCCATGGCAGAGAAGAGCCTGCCTAATCATATCATAAAATCATGAACTTAGTAGATTATAGATGATAACTTCAAATCTAAATCTGTCCTCTGGCTGCCTGAACAGGCGGCCACTTAGCGTCTGACCTCATCAACTCTTAGAGCTGGAAGTCTGTTGCTGGGGGTTGCTCGGGAGCTTTCGCAGAGTTGCTTACCAAATACTCAGGAGGCACTGCTGTTTTATGACACAGAAAAGAGAAAGACAAATCTGCATTTTGATGCACAGTGGATAGAACTTCTAAACGAGCTGTTTTCCTGAAATGCAAGGGATGAAGGCAACACGGGAAATTTCTACAGACACGTTCCATGCCACATTTGCCCATTTTTCTCTCAGTCAAGGAGAGATTTTTTCACTCTGACACCACTTCAACAACACACATGTCATAAGCAATGGGGGCTGGAAGGAAAGAAGCCCGCAAAGGCAAACTAACTAGACAGATAGCAGCTCATTGGTGGCACATACGCGTGCTCAGCTCTGGTGGAATGATCTGGCTGTAATAAGGCTAGACACATGAATTTCTAAACATCCTTACAAGTGGCTAGTTAGCAAGGTGGCCACACAGTCACAGATGCACTGACAGGGGAACTACAGGAGAAAACATGGTATTTCCGTTCGCAGCTGTCATCTCCACTCCACTGAGGGGGCACAGCCAGTGTCTTCTCGCTCCAAGTTAACAGGAGGCTGTAGAAAAGATAACAGAGCTTCAGATTCCCCACCCACTCAGCAGGAGGAAAAGAGGGGTGATCAGACCAAAAAACTGCTTCCGAATTCTCCCTCTATGGACGGACACACACAGCTGTGCCTCCATTTTTCAGGCTTACATCATTCAGCTTGTTTCTGAGCAGTGATGAATTCTCCAAGAAACTAACTATGGCAGCATAAGTTACTGTTTCCAAATATACACAGCCCCCTTCCTGCAGGAAAATCATAGTTCAGTCCCTTATGGACAGGGCTTAGCCATGCAACCAACTCTAACCAGTGAAAATTGTGGAAAGTGGCTGACATGCAGAAGTTTTAGGGCTAGTATGTAATCCCCAGGCTCTCTTTTTCCTTCTGCTTAATGACCAGCAGTGTTCCAAAGAGGAATTGCTCTATTAGTCTGGGTCCTAGAGTGAAGACAACACAAACTAGTATTAACATGGACCCAGGATGAGTATGAGCAGGAAATGACTTTTATTGTTGGGAACCACTGAAATTTGGGTGTCATTTGTTACTGAAGCATCAAATAGCCTAGCCAATTCTGAGTCAATTTAAGAAAGCTAATGGACCACCTATAATAGATATAAGGGTGGATGACATCCTTGCTTGTGAATGTCACACATTTCCTTCCTCTTGTCATGATCTCTTTCTTATCTCTAGTCAGTCAGTGTCTGGTTTAGTTCTAACATTGGTTTATTTGCCTGATCTTCCTCAAGTGCAGTTTCAGGCTGGGCAGCTCTCTTGGGCCTCAGGAGTGAATACATGTTAGGCTGATGCTATGACTAATTCAGCTGGAAGAAGCAACTGTGGATCTGACTATCATAGCACATAATTATCCTCTTTGAACATCGGCTTATTATCTTTGCAATGGACACATTCACCCAGTTTTACACAAAAAATATGGCTCAGTGGTAAAGAATCCACCTGCCAGTGCAGAGGGTGCAAGAGACACAGATTCAACCCCTAGGTCAGGAAGATCTCCTGGAGAAGGGAATGGCAACCCACTCCAGGATTCTTGCCTGGAGAATCCCATGGACAGTGGAGCCCGGCAGTCTGCAGTCCCTGGGGTCACAAAGAGTCAGACACGACTGATCATGCATGCACATGTGAAAGTATACAGATGTTATCTCTTAATATTACAATGATGTGGCCAGAGAGCTACATGACAAGAAGGACCTATCATAATATAACATAATCGTTTTAGAGATTATATACAGAAAAAATGTTAATATTAAAATGATTGGGAATCAGGAACATTCTAAGAATTAGAGTAAATGGTGGATTTCTAGGCATAAAATCCACTGCATTGTAGGGTGAAAGTGAAAGTGAAGTTGCTCAGTCGTGTCTGACTCTTTGCAATCCCGTGGACTGTAGCCCACCAAGCTCCTCTGTCCATGGGATTCTCCAGGCAAGAGTACTGGAGTGGGTTGCCATTTCCTTCTCCAGGGGATCTTCCCAACCCAGGGATTGAACCCAGGTCTCCCGCATTGCAGGCAGACGCTTTAACCTCTGAGCCACCAGGGAAGCCATCTTATTTAATCCAATTACTAAATTACACTCTATGGGCACATCATCATGCTTTTTCAGGAAAGAGTTTTGAGGCTCACCCGTGCCCTTTATTTGCTAGCGAAAGACAATGGCCACTTATATCTCATCCAAAGCTCATAAAATTTTATCTTATTCTTCTCCTTCAGATTTTTCTCTTTCAGATTTTAAGAGTTAAATCACCTCACCAAGGAGATCTAGATTTCAGTGGGTAAGGATTTCTCAGGGTTTAGCAATTACACCATTAATTATAAAAGACAAACAAAGATAGGAAAAGTTAATGGCTTCACATCACAGGAAACAATATTCTAGAACCATAGAATATTGAATTTGACCAAGAGGAAGTATATAAGATCTGAAACACAGAGAGGTTTAGTAACTCAAAGACAGGAAGCCCAGAGCTTTTGTGTCCTCCCCAGAACATTGGTGCTTTACTTATAATTGTGTGCTCAGGATGGGCTAAGGAACCCCATTCAAGGTGAAATTTGCTTTAAAAAGAACACAGAGAATAAGAGAATTAAGAATATGGGAATTACAAATACATATAATATCCAGAATAGGTGCTCTATTAAAAAAAAAAAAAATCCCTAACAGTCTTAGCCTTTGCTCGGATGCANAATAAATCAAAAAATAAATAAAAATAAAAAGCCTCTTGATGAAAGTGAAAATGGAGAGTGGAAAAGTTAGCTCAACATTCAGAAAACGAAGATCATGGCATCTGGTCCCATCACTTCATGGCAAATAGATGGGGAAACAGTGGAAACTGTAGCTGACTTTATTTTGGGGGCTCCAAAATCACTGCAGATGGTGACAGCAGCCATGAAATTAAAAGACGCTTACCCCTTGGAAGAAAAGTTATGACCAACCTAGATAGCATATTGAAAAGCAGAGACATTACTTTGCCAAAATGGTCCGTCTAGTCAAGGCTATGGTTTTTCCAGTGGTCATGTATGGATGTGAGAATTGGACTGTGAATAAAGCTGAGTGCCGAAGAATTGATGCTTTTGAACTGTGGTGTTGGAAAAGATTCTTGAGAGTCCCTTGGACTGCAAGGAGATCCAACCAGTCCAATCTAAAGGAGATCAGCCCTGGGATTTCTTTGAAAGGAATGATGCTAAAGCTGAAACTCCAGTACCTTGGCCACCTCATGCAAAGATTTGACTCATTGGAAAAGACTCTGATGCTGGGAGGGACTGGGGGCAGGAGGAGAAGGGGACGACCGAGGATGAGATGGCTGGATGGCATCACTGTCTCGATGGACGTGAGTCTGAGTGAACTCCAGGAGTTGGTGATGGACAGGGAGGCCTGGCATGCTGCGATTCATGGGGTCACAAAGAGTCGGACACGACTGAGTGACTGAACTGAACTGAACTGTACTGAAGCTCATGAAGCTAGTGATCAGATTTACCAACCAGACCCAAACCCAGACCTGACTAATCTCAAAACCCAGGCTCTTAATCTCCCAAAATGTGCTCTAACCCATCCTCCTAAAATATGGATAAAATGGTACATTTTCCAAAAGAGTAACAAACTAGCATGAATTAGCTAATGCAGCCATCTTAATATGCGTGCACACATCTTGGCAGGAGGTCTCACTTCTTTGCAACCTAAGACCAGAACATATTTTGCAAGAAAACAAAGCTCCTAGGAGGAATGGGTCTCATATTTTAAGCGGCAAAAGCTTTGTGTGTTTTCAGTAGTCTCTCTGGCAAAAGCAAATCAACAGCAAGGTGAAGAAAAGAGAGGTTTCCACCATTCTCATGATTCTCTGTCCCACTCAAAATGGAAAACTCTGGTCTGGACCATCCCAGATTCATGAGTATCCAGGGACTTTCCATTAGTGAGTGATGGTTACAAATTGTTGTGCCTTTGGCATATCAGGTTTATTTTTGTTTCAAAGGAGTTTGTGTAGTCTCCGCTCTGTGCTTCTACATTTGCACCTTAAAGACCAGAGATTTTGAGCTTAAGACTCGTGGATATTTTTTCTTTAGAAAAGGGTGGGCTATATTTTTTCTTTTGGCAGCTCTTAAATTAGTCAAGTTACCATGTAATCTTTGAGTTTCACCAAGTGGCTTCAAGGATTAGATACTGAAAGCCCAAGAAAAGTGCTTGGATTACAAACTTTCAATATGTTGCAACTTAAAGCTGGTCTTTTCTTTCTTTTACAATCCAGGAATATATTTCTACCTTATTTATATAGCATTTTCCTGAAGACAAGAAAAACTCTGCTAGCAAAGGTAAGGGAGGAGTCACCGGGCATTTAGAGGGTGAAGCTCTTTTGGCAGAAGAGCTTGCATTAAAACTCATCATAATTTCACTTTCATTTTTAAAAGTAAGAGTCTTTGATATTGGTCTCTTTTTGTCAGTGTAAATGTTTCCTCTTTCCTTACTCCTGGGATGATCTCAGTTCTTCTCTGTAGAGGAGACAGAAAACTTTCTTAGAATGCACTTCCAAAAAGATGTGTCTTGATTTCAACATTTACCCACCCCCATGTCCCCAGATGTTTTTTAACGTTGGTTCTCCCAGTGCTTTTCCACCTACTCCTAGTGACTTGTTCTCACTCTTCAAGAACAAGACCTGGGTCAACGGCAACAGAAGGGAGAGCTGATTCAGCTCAGCACCACTAAAGACAGACCAGAGGACTTCCCTGGTGGTCCAGTGGTGAAGAATCTGCCTGCCAGTGCAGAGGACATGGATTCAATCCCTGGTCTGGGAAGGTTTCACAGGGCAAGTAAGCCCATGCACCACAACTACTGAGTTTGTGCTGTAGAGACCATGCTTTGCAACTACTGAGCCTGCCTACTGCACCTGCTAAAGCCCAAGAACCCTAAGGCCTGTGCTCCACAACAAGTGAATCCACAGAAGTGAGAAGCCCACACAATGCAACAAAGAGTAGCCCCCACTCACTACGACTAGAGAAAGCCTGCGCATAGCAACAAAGAGCCAGCTCAGCCATAAATAAAAACAAAGCCAAAGAAAGAACAACCAGAAAATCCAAGCCCTTCCTAAATAATGTCAACTCCTCAAACCGCCCAGTCGATTTCAAAGTCTCTAGCAGGGATCAGAAAACTTTCCTTGTAAAGGCATGCTGGCCATGAGGTGGAATAATTATTGCTCTTGTGTACCATGGTCTTCCCTGCCTGACCAGCAATATCAGATATGTTTTAAGAGAATTAATTGAGATATATGTCTGAAATCTTTTAAATCATGGTAAGATGGCTCAAAATTCAAAGGATGAATATTATTACTAAGTAGGAGACCACGATCAAAGCAAAAATCCCATCCAAGTAGATGTGAAGAGAAAAGATGAATCAAATAAACAGCCCTCAGACCAAGCATTAGCACTTCTAGGAAACAATTCTTGAACCTCAGACTTAGCTGAATCATCCTCACCTGGATTTTTCCAATGAACTTGCACAGCACATCTTGTGTGTTCTCTCATAGCAACGATTGGGGATTTTCTCATCTGTTCCCCTGTTGTATTAAAAGCTCCTTATAGTGGACAGAAGCTCATTTGTCTCTGTCCCCAGTGCCTAGTGCAGAGTCTGCTATGTAACAGGCACCCAATAAATGCTCATTGACTTAAATAATGAGTTAGCTAATTAATAATTAACACAAGCTAGCATTTACTGAGTGTCAAATAATAGACAAGGACTTCCCAGGTGACTCAGTGGTAAAGAATCCTCCTGCCAGTGCAGGAGATGCAGGTTCAATCCTTGAGTTGGGAAGATCCCCTGGAGAAGGAAATGGCAACCCACTCCAGTATTCTGGCCTGGGAAATTCCATGAACAGAGCAGCCTGGCAGGCTGGGGTCACAAAAGAGTCATATATGACTTGATTGAACAATAATAATTAATATAATTCAAAGGATAGCTGGTAAAACACAAAATACATTAGTAAGATAAAAGATTTATAGAATAGTTTGGAATTAAAAGAAACACAGGGATGAAATCCATCAATCCATTCATTCAATAAGTATTTCATCTTACTAAAAGACAAAGAAATGCATAGACTTGGAGATTCAGTTCCAGGGAGGGGAGATGGCACACGAAAACCTTGGAAAATCCTAAATATGAATATATTTAAGCAATGAGCAAAGAGGTTTGTCTTTAGAAGCAGGCTAGTGTCAGATGGTGCCTGGCATGAGCTGCTTGGCTGAAAAGTCTGCAATTTCTTCTACAAACCACAAGAAGATAGTTTGCAGAAGGACAAGATAGATGGGTTTCAGACAGCAAGCGCTAGAGGCAGGGAGACCTGTTAGGAGGATATTATAGAAAGTCACAGAAGAGGGAATGGCAGTCTCCGTGATTAGGCTACTAGGTAATGATCCCCTAGGGTCTCTCTCTCTGCCCTAAATTAAGCTGTAGATGCTCCTGCTACAACATCATGCTTAGCTGCTTTTTAAGATAGAACCTGGGCAAGAGGGAGAGGAACCCGTGGGTATAAAAGTTAAGAAGCAACATTGAATTCAAGGCTTCACACTGTTTCAGCTTGGGGGCAGCATCACTCAAGTGGTTAAGGAGACTGGTGAATCCTAGGCGTAGCTATCAGCTCTCTCCTCTTTTAGGCGTCCCTCTATAGAAACCATGAACATCTTAGTTTGAAAAGACACGTGTTAGACAATGACGGTGCTCATTTTCAATTACATCTTTATTTCTGATTGGAATTAGATTACAAACATTCCTTGATATAATTCATATGTGTACCTATTCATTCATTTTCTACTAGGATGGTGAAAATGAATAAAACATAGGCCTCCTAAATTATTAATTTTCCCTTGAAATTTAAAAAGCAGAATTGATCCTCCCAATGAAACACTGACATGATTATTATTACTTGTATCTTATAAAGTTTGTGTTTTAGATAAAGTTTATAACCGATTCAAGAATATTTTTAGGATATTTGGAGTCATTCAAGAAATGTCTCAATATATTTTAAGAAAATAAAAGTTTTCCTTCTCCTAGCAGTTGGGTCAAGTGACAGAAATACCCAAATCAAATGACAGCCTTATCTTCCCAAACATTTTCCAAAAGGCTCTTGCATTTGGGGTCCAACAGTTAATTCTCTGTGACTAGTCTCCTATGTCATTCCTCCATTCCTATTTTTACTTTAAATGCCATCTCTTCTTGCTGTTTCCCACAATGGTTTTAGCCTTTCTTGGTAATCTAATGCCCCAGCCAATTTCCTGAGGTAAAGATGTGTTTATATAAAAATTGCTATCAGGAAACAGTTCAAGTATTGAGAAAAGTCAGTGTGCATTTTAACTGACAACTCCATAAATAGATGAAGATGGAGTCACATTTCAGGATCCTAAATTGCTGGGTACATTGCTTTGTCCCCTTGCCTAGACCTAAGCTTGGATTTCATTCCCACAGAAATTTATTCATTGGATGTTTTTTGAGTGCCTACTATGTGCTGGTCAATGAGGCTGCATCAAGAGGCAAAATTGTAAATTACCACGATAGGTGCTGCTTGCTAACTTATACTTTATCTGTTGATACACAGGAATTACGCTGGGTCAGCCTAATAGTTCATTCAAGTTTTTCTGTTACATCATATAGAAAAATTTGAACAAACTTTTTAAACCAAATCAATGCTTTCCCAACTTTTGATTTTAAGTTCTGAGAGGGCAGAGACCATGTTTCATTCATGCCTTATTTACCTCTGCTTTTCCTAGACTAGGCATGGACTAGGGTATTAGGGTGAATATTATAGAGTGGACTAGGCATGGACTAGGCATGGACTAGATAGCAACAAGGAAAATCAGAATTTCCTTCTCTAGTGATGTCCCTTGCTTAGAATTCCTTCAAAATGTCTATACTTACATGAGTTGTCTAATCTAGGCTTTGACAGGCCAGTATGAGTTGGCTATTTACACATGCAGAAGTTCAGCTTTCTCATCTCATCTCATCTCTAATGATAGTTGTGTTCATTTTAGGTCATTATCTTGAAGCTTAAATAATAGAATGGCCCAGTAAAGCTTTTTGTAAATTCTTAATAACGTAAATGTAAGAAATTATTTTATATACTCTTAAGATGACTTGTACTTTAGTTGTTTCAGAAATGACAGGTTTAGCTCTTTAAATAAAGCACAAAGGGCTTCCCTGGTGGCTCAGATGGTAAAACGCTTGTTCCCTACATCAGGAAGGTACCCTGGAGAAGGAAAATTCCCTTCAGTACTCTTGCCTGGAAAATTCCATGGACAGAGGAGCCTGGTAGGCTACAGTCCATGGGTCGCAAAGAGTTGGACACGACTGAGGGACTTCACTTGCACTTGCACTTTTAAAGCACAAATCTCTTCAAAGACTATGTTTCATATCATCCAAGGCAATGGTGGGCTTATCAAAAAACATGGGAGAGAAGAATGAATGGATGAATGCAGAATATTGGTTCCAGTACTCGCCTGGAAAATCCCATGAATGGAGGGGCCTGGTAGGCTGCAGTCCATAGGGTCGCTAGGAGTCGGACACGACTGAACGACTTCACTTTCACTTTTCACTTTCATGCATTGGAGAAAGAAATGGCAACCCACTCCAGTATTCTTGCCTGGAGAATCCCAGGGACGTGGGAGCCTGGTGGGCTGCTGTCTATGGGGTCGCACAGAGTCGGACACGACTGAAGCAACTTAGCAGCAGTAGCAGCATGGTAATATCTAGTGGAGAAAAGCATGCTCACAGAGCTGCCAACCAGAACATGAGTGTATTTCGCAAGAAAACCAACCAGGCAGTGAAATATATAGTCTCAGTTACCTCATATGGTTGCATTTAAATACATGTTACACATGAACCAGTGGAATGTGGCTAGTTGGTGAACTGAATCTTTAACTATTGACCTGTAAATAATTTAAATAGCCACCTGCAGCTGGTTACTACTCCACCACACAGTGCAGTTTTCAATCTCAGCTTGGCCATTAGTTATGCCATTAGCTGTGTGACTCTGGGAAAATCGGTCACCTTCTCTGGACCTCAAAGTCTCAGAGGAAAATAAATTAAATCATCTCCCCGGTATCTCTTTCAGGCAAACGTTGTGTGAATCAAAATACAAGAATAATATTTAAGACACAAGAACAAGTCTCAGCTCCCTACAGATTTCCTAGTTGCATGGAACACGTGAAAAATCTGTAACTGCTAGTTTAAAGCATTTACCTCTCTGTGCCTCCGTTTTTTCCTTCTATAGAAAGGATGTAGTAAGAAAAACTACCTCTTGGGGTTATTAGACTTAACTAATTTAACAAATAGAAAGTAATAGCACAGTTCTTGGTACACAGCAGTAATAAAATGTTATAATAAACATCTAAGTCTTTTTCAGTTTCTCCATCTCAACTGCAAAGGCTTTCATGAGAATAAAATGAGATGATACATACAATCAAGGTGAAATGCTGAAAAAGGAAGCAAACATTAGTTATCTTATTTTTTACAATTATGAGTTTAGTTATGCTTAGATGCTCAGTCATGTCTGACTCTTTGTGACCCCACGGACTATAGCCCGTCAGGCTTCTCTGTCCATGGGATTCTCCCAGCAAGAATACTAGAGTCAGTTGCTAAACTTTAGATCAAATTCAATCTCTCATCATGCATTCAACATATATTTATGATGTGCCTACTATGTGCCAAGGACTATTTTTTAAGCTGAAGTTTATAGTAGAGAGCAGAACAATGGCCTGCCCTTGGGGAGCTGGCTTTCTGATTTGTGGGCATGCATGTGCCTGTGCTCACACACACGTGTACACACACACACACACACATTCTTTCTGTCTCCAATAGAGTCAGGCTGCCTTAGTTTGAATTCTAGCTCTGCTACTGACCATCTGTGTGATTCTAAGCAAGTTGCTTAACTTCTTTAAGCCTCTATTAGCTTCTCTGCAAAAGGAAGCTAACAATGAAAATTTTAAGGATGAAGTGAAAAAGAGTGTAAAGCCCTTAGCACAGTTCCCAGCCCCCTGTAAGTGGTACATAAATTTGCTTTCCTCCCAAGGCTCAATTCTTTTCGGGGTTGTGGGTAATGCATGTGAAGTAACAGCTAAGAGGCCATAGGCGACCCCGTTTCTTGGTTTTCGTGTTCCTCTGCAATTTCTGATAGAACACTCAGAAGTGCTCGGCTTTGAGTACTTGGGATAGTTTCGAAGAAGAGGGATCCTGATCTATTCTGCCTCGGAACGTGAGTCTTCCTAGGGAAGAAAGGGAAATGGGGAGAAATAGATAGCGTGAACATTAGAAGGGGAGAGGGAAGTCCATGGTAAAAGTGGAGGCTTACTGTCCCCTAGTCTGTGATCCCCTGGAGAAAGAAATGGCAACCCATTCCAGTATCCTTGTCTGGAGAGTTCCAAAGACAGAGGAGCCTGGTGGGCCCAGTTCCTGGGATCACAGAGAATCGGACAGGATTGAGCAACTAACACTTCACTTCAGTCTGTGCTGATCGATCTTTGTATTTCCCCAGTTGTTTCCTGAGCTGCTTCTCATGAACATCAGTCAATGCCTAGAAGAGAAACCTATAGGGGAAGTAGAGGCAGTTCTGCCAGCTAGTTATTAAAATAATGGCCCTTGACTCGCTGAACAGGCTGCTAGTAACACAGCAGCAGAATCAACCATGAGGACCCCTTCTCTTTTCTATATTTGACATAAAGAATCTTTTTTGTGATGTTTTCCTCCTTTTTATGACTCAATCTGATGCTTGTTTTAGTTTCATTTTCTTCAATGCATGCAAAGAAGTGGGAGCTGAAGAAGGAAGTACCTTCCTAAAAGATGATATAAAATCCTCGCTACTCTCAGGAGAGCTTGGGAGTATCCGACTCCCAAAATCCATGACAAATCAACAGAGCTGTGCCCTGGGAACAGCCAAGCCAACTGTGCAGAGGTGGCTACTGGGAAGCAGTGTTTCCAGAGCTAACAGAAACCTAGAATGTATATATCACTGTTGTAGACCCAAGTGTCTACAACGTCACCGTTGATTCTTTCCTTTGAATCATGGCATCAAAGACCTCAGATAAAACAGGAGACTTGCCTGGGAATTGAGCTATGAGACCTCATCAGTACTCACTCCTCAGAGGTCCACAGACAAGAGGACTTGGATGTGAGAGAAAACTAAGGTGATGGGTCCAGGGAAACAATGAAGGGCTGCTCAAGTGGGCGCTCTTCAGGAGATCAGCGTCAGGGGGGCCTGACTGTGGGGCCTTAAGTGCTGGGGTCAAGTAAGGACAGGTACAAAATGAGGAAAGAAAAAAATGTAGGAAGGAAAGAGAAATTCATCTCTAAGATCATCACCTTCACTATTTTGCTAAGGGAACAACTAACCGCCTCATTATATAAAGGACTGGTCAGGGTAACCCCATAATTCATGGAGTGTATTTTTCCTTTCTGGAAGTTGCAGTGGCGCACTTTGGAGATCTGGCAACAGGAGGCAAGGATGCTGCCAGTGGGAGGAAAGATCGAGTGCAGCCCCAAATGGGCCATCGCTTGCTCAGATCTTACAGAAACCTTGCCTTGTATGGCTTTGGAGCCATGGCTCTCCTTCCATCAGATCAAGTCCTCCCTTAATCCCTTGTCTGTGTCTCCAGCCGTGCACTCCATAAACGATCATAGCTGCTCCACAGAATGTTTAGACAGCAATGGCTCAGGGGCTCAAAGCCTGTGAGAGCACAGAACTCACTCACTCCCCTCCTTGAAAGCCCTGGGCTTGAACTTCAGGTTCTGCTCCCAGTGTCACATGTGGAAACCAGCCCCCTCCTGTTGGGATAATTTAGTAAATCTCTTTGCCCCCAGTAAAACCATTTGGGAGACTCGAAATTTCTCAGCAGACACTTAATAGTTAAACAAAGCGTGTCACATACCTCTAGGAAAAGGGTGACATTTATTTCTTTATTTTTCCTTATTCCTGAAGCAACTTTCGTCTCAAGGTTGAGAACAGAGAACAGTTCAGAGAACAGTTCCAACATGGCAGAGCTCATACTGCGTTGAAGCTGAAGATGTCACCCACAATAAACATGAACTGCTGTGACAACGAGAAGGGAGGGGAAGAATTGCCTCTCTGAGTGGGGTGGGGGTGCTCAAATCAGGAGAAAGGGAAAGATGCATTTGATTGTGTTTACAAGATTCATTCACAGCCCAGCAGGCAGTATTCACACTATAATATTCACCCTAACACAGATAATTTGATTTTCAACCTGGTTATCATGCATTCAGACATAGCAATACATGAAAATATATGCTTTAGCAGTGCATTTTAAACAAGGTTGCACACTTTAAGTCGGAATATATTAGAGGTGAGTGCTGAAGTTAGTGATTGTAGAGGTCTCGGAAATCTCCATTCAACACATGGCATAGGTTTTGAAATGACTCAAATTTTTTTTTACATTCTGTTCCAGCTGCTAACTGTATATTTTTATATCAATCTACATACAGGATGCAGTGAAAGTGATAAACTTGCTTGCTTTTTAAGTGTTTCATGGTTTGAAGAGTCTTTAACTTTCTTAAGAATCCCAAAGTGAAATGGAAACGTAACGCCACCCATACAACTTGAAATGATAACCATTACTATTATAACTAAGTAGGGGATGATGGATTGTCAGGCCCTGCCCCTTCATGCTGTGAAAACTGAGCAGGAGACTTTATGTGACTTTTCCAAGGTCACGCAATTAATAAATGAAGCGTTGAGGTTCTACTCTGTCCCTTTCTACCAGCCTGCCTCTGGATACGCGCGTGCGTGCCAAGTCGCTTCAGTCGTGCCCGACTCTTTCTGACCCCATGGACTGTGGACCGCAGGGCTCCTCTGTTCGTGGGGTTCTCCAGGCCAGAATACTGAAGCGGGTTGCCATGCCCTCCTCCAGGGGATCTTCCCGACCCAGGGGTCAAACCTAGGTCTCCTGTGGCTCCTGCATTGCAGGTGGATTCTAAAGGCCCTGCCTTTAGAAGTAAATAAGTAAATTTCCTAACTGAATACAAATAAATAAATAAAACATGAGTGATAATGTATTTTAATCACATAGTTAAAATCAAAGTTTTCTTCTATGGCCCATACCCACCAAGGCTCCATCCAGCCTGGCCTCTCAACCTCAACCCTGAGAGTTGGCCAATACTTTTGAAAGATTAATTCACTGCAAAGATGACGTCCCCAGTGCCTTCCTTTGCCCACCACTATTCTGTTAGCCAGTCATGGATATTTCTTGACTCTGGTGAAGCCAGAATGGATAGCACTGGTCTTGGAAGACCTTGGTCTTTTACCACTATAGTGTGACCTTCTGAGATGATTCAACTCCCAGAGAAATACAGCTTGAAGAGCCAACAGATTGTCCTGTCTTTTCAGGTGTGATAAATCTCTTTGTCAGTCAAGTGTAGTGACTACAGATCTTGATTTGGGTCCTGGGTCAAACACTGGCCCTCCGCAAGCTGAAGATAATTCCTCCCTAATGTTAACGAAGCGAATAGATGGCTGAGACATATCAGGAGACAGGAGACTTCAGGAGGAAAGGGACACCTGGGGAGGGGAAGGGGAAGCCCTTGCCTCTCCCTGGTCCGCACATTCTGGAGCTTTCCATACTCTATGGGAGCCACATTCTGTTCACATCACAAACTACCAAATTAATTTGCTCTCAGACTTCCGAGCAGTTAGAAGTCAATAGCGGGACTGGACATCACCCAAGAGGCTCAGGGAGCCACTGAAGTTCATGAAGACACAAGAGGGGGTGACCCAAAGCCTCCATCTCCACGAGGCCTGGGTGAAACCTCTGGGGGAAATGATGTAGGCCACTTGGGAAAAAGAGAGTTTTCTTTTTATGCCTGTTGGAAATAGGCATTTTAGAATTGTCAGGTCATAAAGTGTTTTAAAAATGAATGTTTCTAAACAGTCTAGGAAGTAAATGAATCCTGAGCAAGCCATGCGCAACCGTGGGCTTTCTGCAGGCTGGGACACAGCCTGGTTTGATTGGCCTCCAGCATCTTCTCGCAGTGTAGATGAGATGGCTGGATGGCATCATTGACTCGATGGACGTGAGTCTGAGTGAACTCTGGAAGTTGGTGATGGACAGGGAGGCCTGTCATGTTGCGATTCATGGGGTCACAAAGAGTCGGACATGACTGAGGGACTGAACTGAACTGATCTAGCTCACTTGTTTAGCTTAAGTGCTGTTTACCTTATGGAATAAATTCATCAGCAATAAAGTGCCTGTTGCATTTTGACTCTCTTTTAAAATAACCTTTTAGAGCAGTAAGCCAAAGTATGGTTAGGTTCAACTTAGAGAGAATAGGTATCCCTTGATGTACTTTATTCTGCCTGAGCTGTGTCAACACATCAGCAGATGAGGTTTACCGCTTAGAAAGGTGACCTGAAAACATGGGGTTTGGGCTATATAATTTCTATCTAACCTTTGAAAACCTAGCTTGTACCCTTAACTGAAAGTCTTAACAGTTTGGTTATGAACCTCACTTACAGAACACCTCAGAAAAAATTTGCAACTTAAAGGGCAGTACAGAAACTCATTGTCAGTTCAGCGTGGAGAAGCTTACTTAACACCTCTGCAGCCAGGTCTGGCTTGTGTTAGTACTACCAGAGGCTCACTCTCACAAGTGCTCCAGCCTCTCATCAGAAGGGCAGGAGGAAACTGAGGTGCAGACAGACAGAGTATACAGATGACAAGGCAAGCGTTCAAACAGCGTGGAGGACTTAGAGATGCTTGAGAGAAAACTAGATGAGTCTTGAAATACGAGCTTCAGTGTAAACATCCCCAAAGACCAAGTGGATGAAATTGAAGGAAAAGATGAGAAACTTGGAAGAGGCAGACAGATAAATTTGAAACAAGTGTTTCTGTGACTGGAGGGGCACGCATAAAGTGGTTTAAAAGCATTTCTGAGGAAGCCAGATACGTCAAAATCAGGGGTTCTTGACAGAGGACTTGAATAGGAATGGGGCATTTTTAACGCCAGGCTTTGGAAGAAGGAGGAAGTTGCACTCATCACCACATTGAGAATATTCCGCACCCATATTATTGCAGGGGCTGTTCATGAGCATGACATCAGGATTGTCCCTCTCTCCTCCACCACCACCACCACACACACACGCTCACGCACACACACACACACACACCCCCAGGAAGAGAAAAGGACCAGAAGAGTTTTGAATAGAGTTGTAAACAAATGTCTGAGTTGGAGCATCAGGCACAGGGGACAAGAAACCACAGAGATAGTCAGTTAACCAGAGAGATGGTGATGAAGTGAAAAAGCCCACTGAGAGGGCAGACCACGTAGTAGTTGAACCTGTCAACTCTGTAATGGAATGAGAGTTAAGTGTTTCTATGGTTGAAGAAGACCAGAGGTCAAGTGAAGAAAGTTGTAGAAGGACAGGAGCTGATAGTTAAGGATAAATAGTTTTGAAATGTTTAAGTAGCAAGCAACAGGGTACTGGAATTTGACATAAATGTATAATTAGAAGATAACAGGGTAAAAGAGAATGAAGGAAAACTCTCTGAACGTGGAATTAAAAATCATTGTCTGAGAAATGTTAAGTTATGTATGAGTTTTACAGCATATATAAGCCCTAAAAGAAGAATATGTGACATACGCCCGTATAAGTTCACATTTAAAAGCATTTCCAAATTAATATCCCTAGGATAAAAATAATAAAAATAGTCAACTAGGTGTTGACTCTATTGGAAATTAATGTAGAGGATGATCTGTATGTATCCATATGAATGAATCAGATTTTGAAGTCATTTCTTTCTCTCTAAAGAAACGTATTATTCTCTGCATACCACTTCATTTTGGCCAGCAATAAGTCCAACTCTGCACTGCAGTGGAATGTTTTAAGCTGAAATGTGCATTGGAATCTGTTTGTTTGCAGCAGATGATTTGACTAAGCTTTGATGCGCAGTCACTTTTTGACATTTGTGTATTTCAGCAGTGAACAATGTAAACTCATTTTCTGAGGACTTTGATTACTTGCACATAGCAGTGCCCATGGCATGTGACAGAGAAGAGCACTCTATCCACTAATCAGATAGATATGCTTCAAGCGTATTTACACAAAATAATGAAAACAGCTGTTAGATACCTTTAAACTTGAGTGTGTTTTGTTATTAATCTACTAGCCTGTACACATGACACTATAATTCTTCGCTCACTCAAGTTGCCTTTAATGACACAGTAATAAAACTGAGAGGGATGAAAGTAATGGAATTGTAGAATGTAATGCCTCAATTGTTCTACAGTGTCTTCCTTTTTGCCAAAATAAACCACAATTAGGTCCATATGGTGTTTTGAAGTTTTCAAGCAATGACCCTAATAAAAAGTAATGAATTTCTGACAAAAGAAAGCATGGCTCTCTTTTTAAGCAGTTATCTTCACTATTGATCTAGATATGATTGCAGACCGATACGCTTATAGCAGAAGAAAGGTTCAATGTTCTTGGGACAAGTGCTTTTACTGGGAATTATTTTGTGCATAAGAAATACAGATTTTAAAAGTAGAAATATTGCAATCTAGCAGTTATGACTCTCATGTTTTAAAGATCTGTTATTTAAAGGAAGGAAGTAGATATTCAAAAACAGGGCATTTCATAGACATATGACACTGTGGGGATCATCACATAGAAAAGGCTGCAGGAGTTTGGGGGATATCATGTTCTTGTATACATTGGGTGTTTGAGGTTCTGGTTTTGTTTGTTTGGAATTTTATGGATTTCAAACTGCTTCAAGGGATGTTGACATTTTATTTCAAGTACACCTATCTCATTTTCAACCTGTCTATCTAACTGTAACACTGAAGTTATTTGATTAGAAATTGATTAAAAAAATAATGTCAGAGTAGACAAAAACCTTAGAATATCCTTAATATTAATAAATCTTTAAAGGTAGCCTAGAATCTTGAAAACAGATTAAATTAGAAAGACATAAACTGAAGAATAGATTATAAGAGCTTTTCTGGTGCAGAAGTGAGGGAAAGAAAGTAAAGATATGCAAGGAAGAGGAATAAGATCTTTTTAACCAGGAATTCCTGGATTTGAATCTGATCAGCAGCAGGCCAGCATTTTCCCTGTGTTTAGTGTACTTTTCTGAATCTGGCTTCCTCATCCAAGAAATGGGTTATATTATAAGGATTAAGTTACTATGTATAATACATCTAACAAATTGTCTGGCAAATGGTAGATATTCAGTGAATGTAGTAGTTTATTATTATCATCATCATTATTAGGCTTCTAAAGTAATTCATTAGAATGACATACTTACAGTGGTATGTGTGTTGAATTCAGTTATATGATTCTGTACATATTTATTGAGTCCCTACTATGTGTCAGGAATGTTATGGTACCATGGAAAATATAATACTAATAAAATTATTTTTTAGTTCAGTTCAGTCGCTCAGTCGTGTCCAACTCTGCGACCCCATGAATCGCAGCACGCCAGGCCTCCCTGTTCATCACCATCTCCCTGAGTTCACACAAACTCATGTGCATCGAGTCAGTGATGGCATCCAGCCATCTCATCCTCTATCGTCCCGTTCTCCTCGTGCCCCCAATCCCTCCAAGCATCAGTCTTTTCCTATGAGTCAACTCTTCGCATGAGGTGGCCAAAGTACTGGAGTTTCAGCTTTAGCATCATTCCTTCCAGAGAACACCGAGTGCTAATCTCCTTTAGAATGGACTGGTTGGATCTCCTTGGAGTCCAAGGGACTCTCAAGTGTCTTCTCCAACACCACAGTTCAAAAGCATCAATTCTTTGGCGCTCAGTTGTCTTCACAGTCCAACTGTCGCATCCATATATGACCACTGGAAAAACCATAGCCTTGACTAAACGGACCTTTGTTGGCAAACTAATGTCTCTGCTTTTGAATATGCTATCTAGATTGGTCATAACTTTTCTTCCAAGGAGTAAGCGTGTTTTAATTTCATGGCTGCAGTCACCATCTGCAGTGATTTTGGAGCCTAAAAAGATAAAGTCTGATACTGTTTCCACTGTTTCCCCATCTATTTGCCATGAGGTGATGGGACCAGATGCCATGATCTTCGTTTTCTGAATGTTGAACTTTAAGCCAACTTTTTCACTCTCCTCTATCACTTTCATCAAGAGGCTTTTTGGTTCCTCTTCACTTTCTGCCATGATGGTGGTGTCATCTGCATATCTGAGGTTATTGATATTTCTCCCGGCAATCTTGATTCCAGCTTGTGCTTCTTCCAGCCTGGCGTTTCTCATAATGTACTCTGCATATAAGTTAAATAAGCAGGGTGACATTATACAGCCTTGATGTACTCCTTTTCCTACGTGGAACCAGTCTCTTGTTCCATGTCCAGTTCCAGCTGTTGCTTCCTGACCTCAATACAGGTTTCTCAAGAGGCAGTTCAGGTGGTCTGTTATTCGCATCTCTTTCAGAATTTTCCAGAGTTTATTGTGATCTAAACAGTCAATTATTTTTAGGATATATTATTTTCCAGTGGGCCTGTAAAAGTTAGACTCTAAAGAGAAGAAATATGGAGGTAAAAACAAATTTCTTTGTAAATAGTGAAGATGAGAATAATTTATCTTGAGTGGGACATGGAAAGCTAGAGGATTGGGAGGAAGAGGGAGCATTTGAGGTGAAGGCTGAGTTGAAAATAGGGGGGTGACTTTAGGGATTAATGAAGGACGAGCTGTGCTTAGTTGCTCAGTCGTCTCTGACTCTTTGTGACTCCATGGACTGTATGTCGCCCACCAAGCTTCTCTGTCTAGGCAGAATACCTGGAGAATACTGAATCACCACGCCCTCCTCTAGGACTAAGCATGGAAGGACATGGTGTGAGGAAGAGCAGGAGAGTCTGTGAGAAAGTCAGATCCACAAAGCCACTGGCTGACTATCTTGTGCTCTATCACATTGACTACTACTTATACAGTGAGAATGAAATGTGATCTTGGCTTCAAAGACTAAGAACTGCCACCAAAATATTATGAAAATGAGGCTTACAGCCTCAGTTTGTCAGATGCATCTAGTTCACCTGGCCAAGGGGCAACATTAGTTCTTATAATTGTAAATAATTCATTGAAATTGTATTTGTTTTTCATTTGTTTAGACACATTTTTAAATCAATAAGGTGAATGAACAAATAACAAATAGGTTTGCAGAACATTTTCCTATCTTAATATAAATAGTGAAAAAATAAAATTTCAGCCTACTGTTAGCCTGTATTATCCCACATTCCAAATGAGTTAACTCTGAATTTGTGATGTTTGATCATATGCTGGTCAAAAGGATTTCCTTCTTTGCAAAACCCTTCTCACTTCTTACTATTACAGTTGACCTTTTAAGAGCATGGGTTTGAACTGCTCAGATCACCTATTTATAGATTTTCTTTCAATGAGTATATTGGAGAAGTTTTTGGAGGTTTTTGACAGTTTGAAAGAGTTCATAGATGAACTGTGTACCATAGAAATATCAGAGAAGTTTAGGTGCATAAAAATATGTAGATATACATGCAACAAGAAAATTATTAATTTACTGTTCATGTTATTAGTAAGTTTTCTGGCAAGCGGTAAGCTGGTTAAGTTCTGGGGGAGTCAAAGTTACACTCAGGTTTTTGGCTGCACAAGGGGTTGGCTCAGAGGTCAACTATATTTTAATCTGTGTAATAAAAACCAGAATTTTATCCTTATTAACATGTCATGGACAGTTCATTGTATAATTGATCAAAAGTTTCCATTGTATAGTTGCCATGTTCTTATCTCATTGAGGTTGAATTATAACATAGATCATCACTGCTCTTACTAATATTTAGGATATTTTGAGAAATTATGGCTAATTAGATGTGAAACATCCTTTAAACTGGGAAAACTACTTTAAAATTGGTTTGAAGATTGATCATACTCTTTCAAATAATTACATTTTATTCCAAACTAATATCCTTCTTAAAAAAAGTGTGTGTATTCACCATTCTAAAGATTTGTAGAGTATAGGTTAGGTACCAAGCACTGTTTGCTGCTGCTAAGTGGCTTCAGTCTTGTCCGACTCTGTGCGACCCTGTAGACGGCAGCCCACCTGGCTCCTCCGTCCCTGGGGTTCTCTAGGCAAGAACACTGGAGTGGGTTGCCATTTCCTTCTCCAATGCATGAAAGGGAAAAGTGAAAGTGAGGTCACTTGGTTGTGTCCAACTCTTAGCGACCCCATGGACTGCAGCCTACCAGGCTCCTCCATCCTTGGGATTTTCCAGGCAAGAGTACTGGAGTGGGGTGCCATTGCCTTCTCTGCAAGCACTGTGTGGGGTACTTGAAATACACTGATGCTACTGGTGTGATGTGACTGACTGTTCAGTGTAGATACATAGCACTTATCTGCAGAATGTTTTTCCCTATAAAGTCTATTGACTTTCTTTGTCAATAGTAGGAATTCTCAGACCTTTTCCAACCCTTCTATATACTACTTTAGGTCCATATAACTTTCATTTTAATGTCAGTATTATTGGCAGATCTTTGTTCTTTGAAGAGTACATTTGATTTGGGGAATTAGTCAAATAGTATTAGTATTTCACTCCAATAGTCATATACTATTTTGGACTCTATTTCATGGAGTGTTTGGAGCCCAATACCATGGATCAAAGCTTTGAATCCTGAAAGACAAGGGACTATTAGTTTATAAGACAGTTGTTCACTTGGTTTTATTTTGTTTATTTCTTTATTTGATAGTGCTTAACTTAATCAGGGGCTTCCCTCGTGGCTCAGGTGGTATTACCTGCAGTACAGGAGACCGGAGTTCAATCCCTGGGTTGGAAAGATCCCCTGGAGGAGGGCATGGCTACCCACTGCAGCATTGCCTGGGAAACCCCGTGGACAGAGGAGCCTGTCAGGCTACAGTTCATGGGGTTGCAAAGAGTCAGACATGACTGTGTGACTAACACAAACGTGCACATGAGCGCACGCATGCACACACACACACAGCTTGACTGTGTGACTAACACAAACGTGCACACACACACACACAGACACACACACACAGCTTGATCAGGAAGCTCATTCCAGAAACAATAATAGGACCACTTCCCAAGGTGATTGGTTTGTAAATGTCAAATCCTCATGAGACATATACCTTCAAGTTTATTACTTTCTCATTTTTTAAAGTTCATTAGTTTTAAAAAAGTTTTGCCCTTTTCATCATGTCAGGTGCATTATTCACATGAAGAATATTTTCAGTCCTTTCAGGCCAAGCAATTGCCTTTATTTTCCCTACTTCTGCATTATTCGTTTGTCTTTGAACCTTAAAAAAAGTTGCTTCATACATCAAGAAGTTTTTTCTAAAGTAATCTATAAAAATGTTCTTAAAGCATTGGATCTCAGTGCCATAAATTCATTATGATCAGTGTCCTCTCTCTTCAGCCTGTTTGTGTTGTCTGTTGGTGAATGTGGTTACAAAAAAACAGTTGGTCTACCAATTTTTTTCCATCTTATAATAACTTTATATTTTTGCATTGCTATACCAAATAATTTTTTTTCACTTTAAATCTAACAGCTTTACCAGAGTAAGATTTTTATATTGATTGTTCTTCCTAGGTTTTCTCTTAATATTCAATGTTTTCTTTTGATGTATGGCTATATATACACACACATACATATCAATATATGTATATATATACATCATATATGTGTATATATATGTGTACATCATCATATGTAAGTATATGCACATACTGTCTTTTGTTTAAAAGTTTTCTGTAAATACAATAAAGCCCTATGATAATAGCTTAGATAATCTATAACCAACTAAAATTAATATCCTCTTCCAAGAGTGGGGTTTAGTTAGGAACTAGTGCCTCAAAATGAGTTCCCCCATATGTAGTGAATTTTGTGGAAAATGTGTTTTCTAACAATTCGGGATGACTGAAGATTATTACTTTTCTTAAACTCACAAAAATGCAGGCTTTCATTATTTGGTTACATTGTTTTTCAAATAACTTTATTGAGATAATTTATATGCCATAAGCTAAAAGTAAAGTTTACAGGCTGATTAGTTTTGACATATGTATATGCCTATGAAACCATCACCTCAATAAGATAGTGAACATACACATCACCCCCAGAATTTCCCCATGTTCCTTGTAATCTGTCAGTGCTCGCTTCCCCACTCCCATCCTTATTCTCAGGCACTGCTGAATACTTTGTCACTACAAATGAGTTTGGATTTCCTGTAATTCTATAAAAATGGAAGCGCATTGTATATACAGCTTCTTGTGTGATTTCTTTCATTCAGCATGATTATTTTAGATCCATGCTGGTTGTGTATTTCAGTAGTTCATTCTTTTTTGGTGCTGATTAGTAGTTCATTGTATGGATATGTCACAATTTATTTGTATATTTGTTGATGGACACTTGGATCATTTTTAATTTTGGGATATTACAAATTAAGCTTTACTATAAAATATTTGTGTACAAAATGGCTGGATCAGATGATAGGCATGTTAGTTTTTTAGAGAAATTACCGAAGTTTTCCAAAGCAGTTGAACAATTTACATTTCCAAGTGCAGTGCGTGAGAGTTCCAGGTTCTCTACATTTTCACCAGTATTTGGTATGGGACAGTCACCTTATTTCTATGTAGATAAGTATGACATTTTCTCCTTCTATGCTTTGTCTTTAAACAGTGCCCTTTGAATAGCAGAGGGTCTTAATTTTGATGGAGCCCAATTTAATCATCATATTTTCGGTATTGTGTGTTGCGTCTTAGCAGTCTTTACTTAACCCAGGGCCGTGAAAGTTTTTTCCTGGGTTCTTTTAGATGTGTTACGTTGCTGTTGTTGCTGTCCAGTCCCTAAGTTGTGTCTGAGTCTTTGTGACCCATGATTGTAGCACACAGGTTTCCCTGTCCTTCATGGTCTCCCAGAGTTTGTTCAAACTCATGTCATTGAGTCAGTGATGCTGTCTAACTGATGTTTTATAGTTTTAGGTTTTTCATTTAGGTTATGATTCATTTTTAGCTATTTTTTGCATATAGCGTAAAGTATGGATCCATATTTTCCCTCCCCTAACTCCACTGGGATAGCCAATTGTTCCAGCACTATTTGTTGAAAATGCTTCATTTCTCTATTGAATTGCCTTAGAACTTGGTTGAAAATCAATTGACCATGTATGTGTAGGGCTATTTCTTGACTCTTCTTTCCATTGCTCTATCTATCCTATTGCCATGATTATGACATACTATAATTGTGACACTCATAATTATTCTATTCATAACAACAGTCTTGAAGTTAGGTAATATAAGTCTTCCAATTTTTTTCTTCTGAAGAATCTAAGCTACTCCATTTTGTTAATAGAAAAACTCCATTTTGTAAGGTTCTGGGAAAAGAGCCTTTGGGAATCCCCTGACCTCACCCCGCCACCCACTAGCCAATCGGATCCCAGATCAGAATCTCCTGACTTAACGTTCAGGAACTTGTGGTCTACCTAGGTAATAGGGACCAATCAAAAACCAACACACAACGCTTTGAAAGAAAGTGACCAATCAGACGTCCCCCTACCTAGAAATTCTTTTTTTCATGAACACTCCCTATATAAGCAATGTAATCCAAAACCCGGGGCTCCTCCCTATAGCCGCTGCTTGGTTAACGGTGGGAGCCCCAGCTCGAGCTTGGTAATAAAGACTCTCTTGCTTTTGCATAGGATATCGGCTCCCTGGTGGTCATTGGGAGATTTCGAGACTTGGTTATAACACTTCCATTTCAATTTTTTTTGCTCTTCTGCATCCTTCTTATTTCCATGTGAACTTTAGAACAAGGTATCTTTTTTTTTTTTAAGGAAAAAAATCTCTGAGATTTTCAATGAGATTACTCTGAATCTGTAGGTCAATTTTAAGAGATTTGCCATAGTAACAGTATTTTTTTTTCCACTTATTTAGATTTTCCTTAATTTCTGTCAGTTCTGTTTCATAGCCTTCAGTATATAGGTCTTATATACCTTTGATGTATTCATAAGTATTTCAGTTTTTGATGCTATTATGATATTTTAAAAAATATACTGATTTTCACTGCTAGGACCGAGAGGTAAAACTAACTTTTGTGTTTTGGTCTTGTGTCTTGCAATTTCACTGAACTCATATTTTAAAGATTTTTTTTTTTGGGTGTGTATTTTATCAGATTTTTCTGAGTTTACAACTGTGTCATCTGTAAATAAAGATGGTTTTACTTTTCCTTTCCAATCTCAGAACTTTTTACTTACATATTTTTTATTTTCTTGTTGCACAAACTGCATCTTTCTGTATAATGTTGAATAGGAGTGATGTGAGTAGACACATCTTTGCCTTTTCCAGATTGTAAAGGTAAAGCCCTGACTCCTCACCTTAAGTATTCTGTTAGCCTTCAGTTTTCTTGCTTTCTTTTTTTTTTTACATGCCCATTATCAGATTGAGGAAGCTCCTTTTTATTCCTAGTGTGCTAAAAGCTGGGCTTTCCAGGTGCCCCAGCAATAATCTGCCTGTCAATGCAGGAGATGCTGGAGATGCAGTTTCTATCCCTGGGTTGGGAAGATACCCTGTAGAAGGAAATGGCAACACACTCCAGTGTTATTGCTCGAAAATTCCCATGGACAGAGGACCCAGCTTGCCACAGTCCATGGGGTTGCAAAGAGCTGGACGTAACTGAGCATGAGTGCAAGCATGCTGAAAGTTTCATCAGGAATAGATACTGGATTTCATAAAATCCTTTTTCTGCATCCATTTAGAAAATCTTACATTATTTCTTAGTCTGTTAATATAAAACTTACATTGATTGTTTTTGAATATTAACCAGTCTCAATCCTGAGATAAATCATACTTGGTTATGATGTATCATCCTTTTTGTACATTGCTAGATTCTGTTTCCTAAAATCTTAAGAACCTTTTTATCTAAGGCTCTGTGGCTTTCTTTTTTTATACTGTCTTTGTCTGGCTTTGGTAATAGAGCAGCAGACTCCATCGAATGAGGTGGGAAGAAGTCATCCGTCTTCTGTTTTTTAGAAATATTTATGTAGAGCTGGTATCATTTCTTCCTGAAATGTTTGGTAGAACCATTGGTTAAGCCGTTTGGGCCTAAGATTTTCTTGTTGGAGTGTTTTTAACTACACACTCAATTTGTTCAATAGATATTCGTTTTTTCAAGGAACATAATATCTATTAAATACCAAAATACATCTTGAGTAAGCTGTGATAGTTTCTCTCAAATGATTTGTCCATTTTATTTAGGTTGTTAAATGTATCAATATAAGATTGTTATAGTATTTTTTTTTTTTTTGGTCCTTGTAATTTGTGTAGAATCTGAGGTAATACTGCCTCTTTCATTCTTGATATTGGTAATTTGGCTTTTCTTTCTTTTTTTAGCTATTTAATCTGGCTGAAGTTTTATCAAATTTATTGAACTTACTGAAGAGTCACCTTTAGTTTATGCTGCTTTTGTCACCTAAAGCCCTAAATGGTAAGGTTTCAGATGTGTATGAATTTGTTTTTGTTTTTTTTTGGCTGCGCTACGAGGCTTGAGGGATCTTGTTAATAATTTCCCAACCAGGGATTGAACCCAACCCAGGACAGTGAAAGCACTGTCTTAACCATTGGACTGCCAGGGAATTCCCAAATGTGTAGGTTTTATTAGAACATACAGAGATGAAAATGGTCTGATGCTGCCTGGAAAGCAAAGATATGGAAGTTCTGGGAATATACTCTGTAGACAGAGAATGTCTAGGAAGGTAAAAGGATTCCAGAAGGAAAAAGGGAACAAGCTAGGAGGCACCAAAATCATTCTTTCTACTCTCATTTGAATGACTGTTACTATAGTATTTGAATCCAGTCTTATCTTGATATGTTTGATAACCTGAACATCCAATATGGATGTATTTCAAAACCCATTTTAACCAGGTACCTCTTACTGAAGATGAGCACGATTGTAGTTTGGTAGCTTTGAGTTTTCCTTGAAAGTCAGCATGGAATGTAGAGTAGGGCCTTAGAAATCAGAGATTTAATTCCAGTACAGTGTCTACAACTTCCAGGCTGTATAACCTCAGGCAACTTTCTCAGTTTCACAGAATTAAGATCCCTGACTGTAAAATGGGAAACATAACGTCTGTCATACCGTGTGGTTAGGGTTTTAATGAAATAACAGATTATTGGTGCATAGTAGGCTATCCATCAATTCTTCCTCCACCTTCATCACCACCCTCTCTACCATTCCTACTTCCTGCCTGTCCGTCTTCTCAGAATATTAAGAGTAAAATGCTAACCAGTGAGAGGAAAGCAGAGAGAACGAGGAACTCTTTAACCCATCTCTGCTATAGTTCTTTTTAGCAACATGGAAACCAATAAAATGGCATATCTCTTGAGGCAATATTTAGTAACACTATACAGGGATTTGGGCTCAACCTTCATAAGTGTGTGTGGTACTCACAGTCCATAAATAATGCAAGTGGAGCCACAAATTATGTGGGAAATTAGGTTCTGATGTCAGTGAGTTTGAGTTGGAAATCTCATTTTTCTTAAAGTACCTTTGAAAAATCCTATAGAAAAACACTAACAGTGGAGATTGCTTTAAGGCTGTATATTCAGTAAATCTCACGAAGCTAGCTGGTTTTTGTTTTTCCATTGTGGATATATTTTTTGTTTTCTTTAACCACCTGAAGATATAGCTGGCTTGAGTTTAGAGTTGGCGTCATAGAAAATAAATGAGTGTATCTTTTCTTCTAAGCTTTTACTTAAAACCTCAGTGCATAAAAGGCAGCTGGGAACTGAGGTTTCTTGGACCAAAGGCTGATTCAAGTTCTCCAGCTCTTGGTTTTACAAAGAGGAATGTCGATTGGAATGGCTGTTGGAACTATTGTTGCTACCTAGATTCTCTCAGTACATGTATAGTTGAATTCTGTAACTTCATTAAGGGTACTGGGAAAATCCCATGGACGGAGGAGCCTAGCAGGCTGCAGTCCATGGGGTCGCTAAGCGTCAGACACGACTGAGTGACTTCACTTTCACTTTTCACTTTCATGCATCGGAGAAGGAAATGGCACCCCACTCCAGTGTTCTTGCCTGGAGAATCGCAGGGACGGAGGAGCCTGGTGGGCTGCCGTCTATGGGGTCACACAGAGTCGGACACGACTGAAGCGACTTAGCAGCAGCAGCAGCAGCAGCTACTTCACTTTTAGATTCTCTGAAGAGAAATGGTGCTTCTTTATGTCCTTACCTTCTAAAGTAAGCCTTGAACATCAAAGTAAAAGTTCATATCTCTCACCGTGCCATTCAGCACTCCTGTTGACATCACTAATGGGTGAAAGCACAGTTTTCCAGAGAGCCTGGCAGGGAGTTGAAACTGTTAACCTACTTGGCAAGGCACCCAGGACCAGGACCAATAGGTCCGATTATCATGCTTAGGTAACAAAACCAAATTTTAGTGCATGTTCTAGACCAGGTTTTAGCCAGCTATGACCAGGACTCAGTCACAGGTTTTGTAAATAACATTTTATTAGAACAAGTCACACCCACTTATTTACATATTGTCTATGAATGGTTTCTGGCTACCTGGTAGCTCAGATGGTAAAGAATCTTCCTGCAATGTGGGAGACCCAGGTTTGGTCCCTAGATCTGGAAGATCCCCTGGAGGAGAGAATGGCAACCCACTCCAGTATTCTTGCCTGGAGAATTTCATGGACAAAGGAGACTGTCAGGCTGTAGCCCATGGGTCACAAAGAGTTGGACTTGACTGAGCAACTGACACTTTCACCTTCATGAATACTTTCACTCAACAACAACAATGTTGGGTAGTTACAGTGGACATCCTGTGGCCTGAAAGCCTAAAATATTTATAATCTCATTCTGTATAGAAAAATTTGCTGATCCCCTGTTCTAGACCTTTGTAAGTTAGAGTAGAAGCTCACAGTATAGCCAGAATAAATGACACAAAGATCAAAATGACAAGGAGTATAATTGAATCACTTAGCTGTATTGCAGAAATTAACACTTTAAAAATAAATATACTTCAATAAAATTTTTAAAAATAAAAAAGATGGGTATGGTAAAAGTGTAGATTTCTAGACATTACCAGGAACAGACAGAGTCAGACCCTGGGGGTAGAATCTGAGAATATGCATGTTTAACAGATTTTTCCCGCTGATTTTTGCCACACACTAAAATTTTGCTACCCCTGGTTTAGTGAAGAGGAAAATTAACATGCAAGTTATGTTATTTATAAATGGTATGCCTTCCACAAATAATTTAGTGTTACCTCTTGTCTAGAAAATAGGGTACTGAGAGAAGAAACTGTATGTTTGCACTTTAAATTTTTTTGAAAGACATGCCATAAGGGGAGTTACCATATAGTTGGGGGAGACATTAAATATTTGAAGAATAATTTCAAAAATGAAATCCAGGGGGCAGATTATAAATTCTGAGAAGAGGATGACCTTTGTAAACAAGCATGCTTGGTTCTGGTTTACTACTGAGGCTTGAAGTGCATTTGATGAGTCTCAATGTATAGAGGGATAAAAGAAAGAAAATCGAAAATTATAGAACACTCAAGCTGGCAAGGGTAAATATTACTCTATGAAACTTTTAAGGGGCTCGAAGTGGGTGGGAAGGGGCCTTCTCATAAGGCCACCTGCCCCAGAGCTGGCACTTGGGGCTCCAGCTCCTTCTGCTTGAGTCTCGCGGGGGATAGGAAGGCAGCTGTCAGTTTTCACACAGCACTCAGTTCTGGCAAGAGAGCAGATTCAGTGGAAGCCAAACCCTTGTCAGGAGCGTCCATCAGCTCCAGGATGCTGCAGCCTCCACTTACTGGTCATGGGTCACAGAACTGTGGGAGCTTCTGGCCTCTTACCTCTGACCAGAGAAATCATACTCCCTTCCCCTGGAAAGCCCAAGGAAGCCTGTTTCTGGGATTTGGGGTACAGAATTAACCTGTCCAAATAAGTGAGAGTATCCCAAAGATCAAGGCTGGTGCTGTCTATTACATTTATTTATAACTCATATTCTAAACTGTTTCAAAAGAGATCAAAGAATAATACACAACTGGGCTTCCCTGGTGGCTCAGATGGTAAAGAATCTGCCTGCAATGCAAGAGATCCGGATTCAGCCCCTGGGTAGGAAAGATCCCCTGGAGAAGGGAATGGCTACTCACTCCAGTGGTCTTGCCTGGAGAATTCCAAGGACAGAGAGGACTGGTGGGCTCCAGTCCATGCTGTCACAAAGCACTGGACGCAACTGAGCAACTAAGCACACATATACACATGTGCACAGGCTAGTCTGGTTAAAACAAGGGTGGCACTCAGCCATGACACTATTAAAATTTGGGTTCACATAGCTCTTTGTGTGAAGCCTGAGGGGTGTCCTGCACATGTAAGATGTTTAGCCGCATCCCTGGCTTCTACTGGGAAAGATTGAGGGCAGGAGGAGAAGGGGACAACAGACGATGAGATGGCTGGGTTAGGTATCACCAACTCAATGGACATGGGTTTGGGTGGACTCCAGGATTTGATGATGGACAGGGAGGCCTGGCATGCTGTGGTTCATGGGCTCACAAAGAGTCGGACATAACTGAGTGACTGAAATGAACTGAATTGATGTATAAGAAACACTCTAAATTTCAGAGATCTACTGAAATGATATTTTGACTATGTTGGATTAAACAGAATACATTGTTAAAATCAACCGTGCCTTTAACAAATTTTTTAATGTGGCCATCAGAAATTTTAAAAATACAGATGTGGCTTGCATTAAATTTCTATTGAACAGTGCTGTGCTAAATAATACTATCTCCCCTTGTATCTGTTTTAAGAGACTGAAAAGGAAAAGAATGTACCGTGAGCAAAGAGGTAGATACCCTTAGCAATGGAACCAATATCATCTTTGGTCACCAAACCAAAAATAAATACAAGTCAAATCAAAGAAATCTTTTCTTTGAAATAAAGTTATCTGTAAAGTTGGTAGAGTCAAATGAGAAAAAATAAAAAAGAGTTTCAAAGTATTTTTTATCAGATTCATATATCAGCACAGTTTTCCTCTTCATTGATATCAAATGCTAAGTACTTGGCCCCAAATCAGCCCTGAGTAGACCTGATGCTGGGCCACCTTAAGCACACCTTCATTTTCTTCCTCCTGATCATTCTACTAACTTCATCTTTGTGCATTTCAGCTGGTCCAGGGCAAAGGGAAATTTCCAATTATCATATAGTTCTAGTCACTGGCAGATTAAAAAAAAAAAGTCTTCCATGGATATATCATTCAGAATGAGTCTTGGGGGCTTTCTTGCTATTTGTTCAACCCATAAGGTCCCTTGTGCCTTCTCCCCTTGTCTGGAGTTACCATCTTCCATCACAGGCCCACCTCTTCTCCAAGGCCAGGCCACATGCTCAGTAGGTAAGCTGGTAGACTGAGGTGTCCTGACTCTGTTTCACTGTGATCATGGACCAGATCTGCAAAATGGGCTTGATGGTAGTACCAACTTCATAGAGTTGTTGTAAGGATTAATATATGAATGCACATACAACCCGTGGAACACCACCTGGAGTGAGAGCGCTAAGTGCTTTCTAAATTCAGGTGCTGGCATTTTCAGTTGTCTTTGCACTGAAAGGGAACTGAACTATGTAGGTGAGGAAACTTCTGTTCCCATTTACCCATGAACCTGAGCTAACTGGCTGAACCCCTGGGGAGCTCAACGTGATGGCAGAGAGCAAGCAGTGTACCAGGGATGGGGCCACAGCAAGAAGAAAGCTGCTCCTACCACATTGTTATTAGTGCCTGATGAACAACTCTGATCATCACACAGTTTAAAATTATGGGATCCGGGGCCAAAACCAAGGGATTTGTTTCAAACCGGTTCATTCCCTGAAGAGGAAGTCTACAAAGCAGACCCCAGGAGAGCACACTCAGAAGGCTCACACAGAGAGAGCTGCAAACGGCTTTGTTGGAAAGGGATGGAGGTTGTGTTCTATTCCAGTGTGGGGAGGGTTACAGGAAAGAACAAAATCAGGCAGGCAGGATATAGAGGAATGGTATCCCACCTCCCTCTTCAATCAATAATGGGAGATGGATGATGGTACCCGCTGAATAACCTCACTTTACAACTTTTATGCGACGGTTTGACAAATGACACCAGTGAAAGGTACAAGGGAGTGATTAAAACCAGCCCTTGTGAAAGGCAGAGATAACTGTCCTGGGGCTCAAGTCTCCTTGAGTTCCTCCCATTCTCACCCCCAGTCCCTGACACTGCCATGAGTTTTCCAGAGTTTTCCAGAACCTTTTCATCTAATCACATCCTTCATCCCTCCCTTTACTGCTCTCTATACACTGTCTTTAAGACCATTTTATCTAGTCCAGTCTGTCTTGCCGGACTTAGAATAAAAGCCTTCATTCATTTGTTCATTCATTCAATGCACCAAAATACTCATCAGCTTGCTATTGAGGCAGGAATTTTCTGTGTGTGTTTAGGAGTTACAACTTTCCCGAAATCCTTACAAAGAATTTTTCCTATGGGGGAAATCACCTGGAACTCCAATTAGAAACAGATTCTCAGATCTTAAAGGAGATTTATTGAATCAGAATTTCCCTGGGAAATGGTGCTCTCTGGGAAGACCCAGTGAATCTCATCATCTGGGAAGCCCAGAGAGATGGCTGAGCTTTCTTGTGCCACTTCATCTGTAGGGACTTGTTGCTTGGGGTGGGGAAAGTCACTTATACTCCAATCTTTAAGCTCTATCCCTTGCTTGACTGAAACTCTGAGTCAAACTCTGATTCAAATGGTGACCCATGAAATAGACAAAACCAGAGATTTTTTTTTTACCAGCTGAGCCATCAGGGAAGCCCATGAAAGAGGCAAAACCCATTAAAGGCAAAATCACAGGGATCCAGACTTTCAGACATGTGGCCGGCTCCCAGGGATGGAAATAAACCAGATCAGAGCCATTGTAGCTGAGGGCTGTGCCTACAAAGAGTCCAGGATGTGGCGAGAAATGTCAGAAGGCATTCTGACATGGAGAGGAAATGAATTATACTCAGAACAGGCAATCTTCAACATGGTCTTAACCTCCTCTGCATTACTCAGAGGTGTTGGAAAATGTCACCCTACCTGCTGGTAAAGTTGCGTCTTTACTTCCTTCTGCTACACTCACTGGCAGGGAAACAATTCACACAAGCCCTGTTTTTTAGCATGTTCTGACCTGCTTCCCGGAGTGAGAAGAATATGGAAAAGAGCTGCATATAAACACCTTGAGAAAATGTGCTCAGGAATCCAGGCCTAAAATAACAAATGACTTGCCTCCAAATATGTGGGCAGCTTGTCAGAAATCAAGCCCCCCTCCTCCCTTTACCGTGAGTAAAAGGAGACGCGGACTGTACTTAAAAAACCTTCCCTTTGTCCAGGCAGAGGCCTCCCTGGGCGCCACATTGATTATTTCCTGCAAAAACTTGGCGGACGATGCTAAGATAAGCCAGAGCTAGGTTTAGCACGCAGTTTATTGATACTGGCTCTTAAAAATAAATAACAAAGTGACTCCTACCAACTCTATCTTCCCTGTCCCCAACTATCTCCATATGCTCTACATCTGCTGTATTAAACATAATACAGCTATTATTATGTGTCAGTACATGCTCAAGAGACCCTGTGGGGAGAGGCAGGAGGAGTAAGTGAGCACCCTTCCAGGGTGGCCCATGGGACATGAGAGGACAATTAAGGCATTAAGAGAAAGGATCAATGAGCAGGATTCTCAGGAGGCCCTGTAGCTGCTACAGTTGGCAATACCTGTACAAGCTAACGTGAAAAGTAACGGAAAGCTAAGATGTTTGAAATTAAGAAACACTTGCTCTTTGGAAGGAAAGCTATGACAAACCTAGATAGCATGTTAAAAAGCAGAGGTATTATTTCACCAGCAAAGGTCTGTATAGTCAAAGCTATGATTTTTCTAGTAGTTCTGTACAGTTGTGAGAATTGCACTGCAAATGAGCACTGAAGAATTGATGCTTTCAAATTGTGGTGCTGGAGAAAACTCTTGAGAGTCCCTTGAACCGCAAGGAGATCAAACCAGTTAATCCTAAAGGAAATCAACTCTGAATATTCATTGGAAAGACTATAGCTGAAGCTACAATACTTTGGTCAAATGATGCGAAGAGCCGACTCATTGGAAGAGACTCTGATGTAAGGAAAGATGGAAAGCAAATGGAGAAGGGGATGACAGAGTCTGAGATGGTTAGATAATACCATGGATTCAATGGACTTGAATTTAAGCAAACTCTAGGAGATAGTAGAGGACAGAGGAACCTAGCGGGCTACAGTCCATGAGATCTCAAAGAGATGGGCAGGACTTAGCAACTGAAGAATAACAAAAACATTCCTGATCCTTAAAAGAGAGGCCAAACTTGTTGAAGGTGACAGCTGTCATTAATACAAATGTTTATTTCACTGTTTTGCTTGTGTGCTAAGTCACTTTAGTCATGTCTGACTCTTCTTCGATCCCATGGACTGTAGCAAATCAGGCTCCTCTGTCCATAGGATTTCCCAGGCAAGAGTATGGGAGTGGGTTGCCATGCCCTCCTCCAGTGGATCTTCCCAACCCAGAGACTGAACCCATGTCTCTTAACGTCTCCTGCACTGGCAGGTGGGCTCTTTACCACTAGTGCTGCCTGGGAAGGCTTTCACTATTATGGGAGGGGCTTAATCTTAGGCATTGGAAGGGGCAGGATGACCTGGAATACAGAGTAAGAGCATTACATGAGCCCCAGACCTACCCTTGGAACAAAGAGACAGCCACCACCTGCCTCAGACTGTGGGTCACAGATGATAACTTCTAGAAATCCAAAGGAAAAAAACACCTGGGTAAAAGAATGAACTTGGTGTTACCTGCCTAGTTGATGACCTTTTCCCTTTTATTTATTTATTTATCTTTAACTGTCCTTCAAGGGGACAGAAAAGCAATTTTCATGCTATAGCTCTACACATCAGTTTATTCCTCCAACAGTGTTCTGAGCATGCCCAGTAGGAATGATTTAACACTGCGCTGACGACTTGCTACAGAAGAACATCACGTGGAAAGGTAGTCTGCCACAGCTAATGGGCTCTTGTTTCAAAGGGATGCTGTGTGTACATTACCAGTGTATGGAGAAGGTGCAGAAAGGCCCAGGCAGCCATTAGGAATGGAGTGTTGTTGATGATGAAAAGGCACTTTGCCGGGGAGGGATTGGTGGGAGAGAGAAGGCTTATCTGTCTTTTTGATTAGAAATGCATGCTTCCTTTCATCATCTGAGCTGAAAAATTGGCTTCTGCTCTTGGTTTATGAAACCATTTTTCTTTTTCCTTTCTTCCCAGGTTTGCAAACTGCTTAATAAATTAGTTACTGTGAGGTACATGGGTGCCACAATAACCTTAGTGGCTTTTCCCAAATGCACCCTTAATATTTTATAAGTATTTAAATAGATTTATTCAATTTGAGCCAGCTGATTTATGAAAGCTGGCATTCTGGCATGAAAAGGGGGTTCAATGCAGATTAAAGCTGATCCAAACAAATTTAAGAGGTAGTCCCAATTCATATGATTTTTTTTTTTTCCTTAGGAGTTAGAGTAAAACTTTTGGATAAAGTTAATTGTGCAAACAATGTAAAGAAACATCTAAGGCCAGAAGCTTAAAGTGGGAGCATCAGGCCTGTGGTTACATAGAACATTCTGTACAGTTCATTCATTGACTGATTCATTCAATCAACCTAACAGAGAATGCTGGGAATTATGCTAGGTGCTGGTACCTTTCTGTCCATCTGTTTGGTCCAGCTTTAAAAGTTTATATGATAAAATGAAAGTGTCCATACAGCTCTCAACTCATGGAAGGAAATAAGAGTCAGATTATCTTGTATAAATCACCATTCTGAATTACATATATAAGTTACCAGCTCACTCCCATTTGATGGAAAGGACAAAGATTTTGGTTCCAAACAGCGGTTTCATCTCCATTGAAAGTATAAGAGTCTGCTAGGAGTTGCTATGAGATGACTCCCAAGCAGGTATGGGTTACACAACACCAATCACCCAGTCATATGTTAGGCATTCATTATATCCTCTGCTGGAACCAGTGCTTCCAAAGAACATCCAGAGCCTCTCATGAAAATCAGATTCCAACTGGTTCACTGTACTGTACACACAAAACTAATTCAACATTGTAGACCAGATTGCTGTTCAGTCCCCAAGTCATGTCTGACTCTTTTCGGCCCTATGAACTGCAGCACACCAGACTTCCCTGCCCTTCACTATCTCCCAGAGTTTGCTCAGGTCCACTGAGTCGGTGATGCCATTCAACCATCTCATCCTCTGCCGCTTCCTTCTCCTCCTGACCTCAATCCTTCCCAGCACTGGGGTCTTTTCCAATGAGTTGCCTCTTCGCATCAGGTGGCCAAAGTACTGGAGCTTCAGCTTCAGCATCAGCCCTTCTGGTGCTGTTCATGGTTGATTTCCTTTAGGATTGACTGTGTGGTCTCCTTGCTGTCCAAGAGACCTTCCAGGGTCTTCTCCAGTACCACTGTTCGAAAGCATCAGTTCTTCCGTGCTCAGACTTCTTTATGGTCCAACTTTCACATCTGTACATGACTACTGAAAGAACCACAGCTTTGACTATACATATCTTTGTCTGCAAAGGGATGTCTCTGCTTTTTAATACACTGTTTAGGTTTGTCATATCTTTTCTTCCAAGGAGCAAGTGTCTTTTAACTTCGTGGCTGCAGTCCACAGTGCTTTGGGAGCCAAGAAAATAAAATCTGTCACTGCTTCTCCTGTTTCCCCTTCTATTTGCCATGAAATGATAAGGCTGGATGCCATGACCTCTGTTTTTTGAAAGCTGAGTTTTAAGCCAGATTATTCACTCTCCTCTTTTACTGTCATCGAGAAGCTCTTTAGTTCCTCTTCACTTTTTGCCATTAGAGTGGTATCATTTGCATATCTGAGGTTGTTGATATTTCTCCCAGCAATCTTGACTCCAGCTTATGAGTCATCACATAAACCAGCTATACTCCAATAAAAAAATTAGACTCCAGACTCTAGTGGCATCAGACACTCAAACAGAATCTCTCCCTGTATGTCCAAGTAATCTATACAAAACTAAATTCTATGCTACAACTAAAAAAAAAAAGCAGACTTGGAGATTTATATCACATCATGAAAACTTCGGACAGTATTGTGCATGTGCGTCTGTGTCTATGTGCATGAATGCCCAGTTGCTAAGACATGTTTGACTCTTTGTGACCCTATGGACTATAGCTCACCAGGCTCTTCTGTCCATGGGATTTTCCAGCCAAAAATACTAGAGTAGTTTGTCATTTCCCAACTAAGGTATCAAACCCAAGTCTCCTTTGTCTCCTGCATTGGTAGTCAGATTCTTTACCAATGAGCCATCAGGGAAGTCTCAGAGAATATTAGCCAGAATTAAAGAAAATATAAATCATCTTCTCAAAATATATTTTTTGTTATTTACCAAATTTCTACAGACATAATATTTGTCATTTTAAATCTAAATAGTCAAATCCAATGGTAAAGAGGATGAAATATGTTAGAAAGTACACAATGATCAATTTCAAGCAGCATAATAGATTATGCCCCAGTGATCCTTTAGAGAGTATATGAACAATTAAGGTAATTATCCATACCAAAAACTATTTTATGGAAATGTGCTACAAAGAAACAAAATTACATTAAAGTCTAAATGATCAAAAAGCAGCAGCCACGTGGGCAGTCTTTCTAAGGCCTTACTTTTTCTTTTCTCTACTACTATCTGTTTGACTAAGAGAGCTGAAAATTATACCATTTGTGTTAGTATCAAATGTAAATGGAATAATTGTCCCTTCTCTAATCAAAACACATTTGTGGATTGAAATACCACACAGGGCAATTTTCAGTTAATCATGGATGTTAATAAATATGATTCTAAGCTCATAAACAAACATTACTTTGGCTAATATAATATAGGAAATTATTGTTAAGCTTGATCAGACATGTAACAAAAACTGAACTTTGAAGAAAGTCAGCAAATTAGCTATCTGAAACAGAGATAAGCAGCAACAGTAATGAAAGATTAGATTTAGCTAAAAAGCTTCGACAAATCATGCATTAGCACTAGGAAATATTTAAAGCTGGCTTTGCTGAAAATGGCAAATATTAAGTATTATTAGAGTATTAGCTCCTTTAAAGAGCAAAACCCAGATGCTTAGTGATTGGAGATTTAAAAACTGGAAAATCAGGTTTACCAAAGTCAGTTACCCAGAGCCTGAATTATATCAAAGCCCCTGACAACAAACAGTGTTTTCAAATGAAATAGAAATATTTAATACTCATTCTATTTCCATCACTGAGCTTATAAACCAATATGAGATTCCTTCCTTTAGCCTTTTCTAAATGTAAAATAGGTATTTATTTTGGTGACAAAATATCTTAAATGTCTATAAAAAGTATTCCAATCATATAAGACCAGGGCTAAATTCAGACCTGTAGAGACAGTAATACAAGAAAACCTTATAGCACTATTTCTGCCTCCTGCCACATATTTAAAACACTAAGCTTAAACCCCAGACTTCTTAGGTATGCTAAAGCCAAAAGATCTTTTTTTCCAGGTTTACTATTTCAAATTCTAATATGTCTCTTTAGAATAGTTCTAATATGAGCTTTTCTCATTTGCAAGAGTCAGGAAGCCTCCACCTTCTTTGTGAGTACCCTCTGCAAAATCTACTGTTAGGCCACAAGAGAGAAATGCCCTTGAAGCAACAGTAGGGTGAGCAAATATTAACATATAGGTTTTAGAAAGAAGAAATGGTGTTTTATCTGTTACAATTTATTTTCATCTCTAGGTCAATCTGCAGATTAAGCTTTACAAATCTAAGCAGATAAGTGAAGTATAAGATCATATTCTAAGCATTTATGAAGTGCAAGCTTTCATCTGAAAAACCGCAGTAAGGAAACCCCCAAATCGGCACTTCCTTTAGATGATTTGGGTAGCTATCTCACTCCCTTGCTTTTATTGAAAATGTAGAAGAAAATCTAGCATTTCCTGGAGCCTGAATTGTATCAAAGCCCCTAACAACAAATGGTGTTTTCAAGTGAAATAGAAATATTTAATACTCATTCCATTTCCATCACTGAGTTTATAAACCAATATGAATAACAAATGAGTTCATACTAAGGGGGCCATTTTCAATATGTGTGGAATCATTTTATGAGCTACTTTCCACTTTTTTAGAAACTCCAATATTCTCAAGGCTGGCAATCAGTCATACGATTGGTAAGAATAATTGTTTCTATTTACCAAACACTATGTATTAATATATATCAGGCTTTATATATCAGGCTTTGTGTTTCTGTTGCTTTAACTTTCTAAACACAACAATCCTATCAGGAAGATACTATTATTTAACCTGCATTTTAGAGATGAGAAAACTGAAGCTTAGAGAGGAAAAGAAATTTATGCTAGTTAATGGTCTAGTTGGGATTTGAACCTAACCAGACTTTGGACAATTAGTGAAAGCATAACCTTTTCAACATATGCTGTTAGTATTCTGAATTGCTTACATTAAAATATTCTGTGCAAACCAAAATTGCAAAATGTCCCCATTCTACACTAAAAGAAAATAACTACCTCTATTTTTTAAAAATAGAATTTCTGTTTTTAGCTTTAGGATCACAGCTTGTTGCCCCATTTTCTCCATTATCAAGGAAATAGAATAAAAGAAATATTTATTGTGCTGTGAGCCCTTGCCGGAGTCCATTTGTCTCCTTCCTTACTGAAAACCAGACTAAATATTTTGAATATCTATATTTTTATATTTCTAAAAGAATAAATTATATCTGGAGTTCTCTAACCAATTCCTCAAATGGTTAGCAGGCCCCACATTCTATTGATATAATTGCACCAGTGCACACTCACGGCCTGACTCTTTCTGGGTCCATCCATCCTTGGACCTTTCTGATATGAAATCCATGAAAAGTGCTGGATGCTCTGAAATTCACTGTTGGAAGACCGTGAAGAAGACAATGAACTTTCAAGGCCGAGGATCTTTAAGGGACCTATAAATGAAATAGGTCAAGGATGAGGCACGTAAGTGGCTAAGGAAAAAGAAATCTCCATTTAGTTTATACAACTTCAGCTTCCCTGTCTGTTCAGATTCCATATAAGGAATAGTAACTTTTTAAGCCAGCAGGCCTGGACATATTTCTTGGCCTTATAATTCTCACAGTTCTAGACATTCCAAGGTAGAGGGTCATTCAAACAGAGTTGTAATTTCTTGTGTATATTTATTTCCAAAGTATCTTATGCATAGTTTCCCAATGAAATCATAGAGGGGAGTTGGGGAATGTTAGCTGGGTTTTTTCCAATCATGCCCAGAGGAAATGGTCAAAAGGACTGCTCTGGGCTCCTCAAGCAAAAGGGCCAGACTGGAATTTCTCCCATGTCCCATTCACTTGAACTGCAGCTTTTGTCTTGAAGATGATGTAAGAAGAGGCGAGAGAAGAAAGGCTTTCATGAGATTTAAATAAACTTCCCTATAAACACTTAAACCAGGTTGCTAGGCTTATGATAGAGTCCAACGCAGATATGCTGAGAGTCCAGCCACTGGCAACTCAAGCAACTCCTCAAATTCCAACCACTCACTGTCTTCGTGCTTGGTCACCTCATCTGTGAAACAAGCAGGACAGATCAAGAGGGCAGCAAGTCATTATATTTTCAAGAAACTCTTCCTAATTATAATGCAGAGACTACAGAGACAGTAAAGCGTCTGTCTGCAATGCAGGAGACTCGGGTTCAATCCCTGGGTTGGGAAGATCCCCTTGAGAAGGAAATGGCAGCCCACTCCAGTATTCTTACCTGGAATATCCCATGGACCACAGAGCCTGTAGGCTACCATCCATGGGGTCGCAAACAGTCAGACACGACTGAGCGACTTCACTTTCACATTCACAGGGAATATAACCTGGTGTTGGAAAGCATGAGGGAGTGAGTGAAACTCACTCGGTCATGTCCAGCTCTGTGCAACTCCATGGACTAGAGCCTGCCAGGCTCCTCTGTCCATGGAATTCTCCAGGCAAGAATACTGAAGTGGGTTGCCATTTCCTTCTCTAGTTGGAAAGTTAAGGTGTGGCCATTTATTTTTGCTGTGACTTTGAGCAAATAATGAACCTGCTGGAATTTGAGATGGAGAAAATCTAACACAAANGCCTGCCAGGCTCCTCTGTCCATGGAATTCTCCAGGCAAGAATACTGAAGTGGGTTGCCATTTCCTTCTCTAGTTGGAAAGTTAAGGTGTGGCCATTTATTTTTGCTGTGACTTTGAGCAAATAATGAACCTGCTGGAATTTGAGATGGAGAAAATCTAACACAAATTGAGGTACAGGGATATTTGGGTGAAGGGAATCCTCAGTTGTAGGACATAAGCAGCTGCCTCCATCTGCTAGCATGTTCAGCATGGAGGTTGGTGAGAGGACCATTATACAAGTGTCCCTGGTTCCCAAAGCTGGGCCCATGGCAGTCAGAGATCTAGCCTTGAAAGGCAGGATCAGGCACCATGCACGTTAACACTCAGCCATAATCTGGCCCACTTCTTGCATGTGTCTGGCTGCTCTGCACCACCCCCACCCTCAGACCTCCTACCTTTTTGTTACAAGGACTGCAGGATACAAGATAAGAACTGTGTCTTAGAAGACTCCCTAAGAAGGCTTCCATGCTGAAAGCAAGCAAGTATCCAGTGGAGCCTAGAGGGCACGTATCTATGATACCCAATTAACTGGGAGTTCATTTAGCAAACACAATTCCCTTTATTTGATGTGGTTTCAACGTTGCTTATGAGCTATATCCTACTCAGGAGTATGAACTCTCCAATTATTTGCCTTACATTATGAATCATTTATCTAGTCAATCTAATATCCTTCCCTTATGCATCTTAATACCTCAATTAACTATTATGAGTCATTTGTTATCTGTATACCAGAAAACTGCTTTTCAAGTTATTACTTATTGGTCATAATCAATTAGGGAAGTTTTAGACTATGGCTGTTTTATATAAATACACTGGTAAAGTTCAACTCCTATGATTTCTGACAATTAAATTGTTCTGTCACTTGGGGACTCTCATTAATCTCAACTTGTCATCCTTGTTTATGCAGGTTATAATGGGCTATGTGTGCAAGTGAAACGAGATGCTAAAAGCCTTAGGCTTTTTAACTCTTTGATGAGAGTAGAATTGAAATACTTTCTTAAAGTGGTCACTTTGATTAGTACAGTCTGAAGAAACTGTGTTATAGATAGCAGCTCATAAATTCTGCTATAATCCACAGCAATTTTTATGTAGATTTGTGATTAAGAAACCAGAAATAGATGAGTTGGCGCCTACCGACCTGAGGCTCTTTTTTCTATTTCTTTCTGTTTTATTATTTTTTTTTAATTGAAGTATAGTTTATCTTGGGGCTTCCCTGGTGTATGGATGTATATTCTTTTTCAGATTCTTCTCCCATATATGTTATTACAAAATACTAAGTATAGTTCCCTATGCTATACAGTACCAATGGGGAAAGGGGAGGGAAGGGATAAATTAGGAGTTTGGGATTAACATATATAAAATATAATATGCCCCTAGATTCTTGATGCTTGTATGTCCAGAAAAGGAAATCTCAGAAAAACATCTCAAGAAAATATCTACAAAAAATCAAATTGTATTGCTCTCTGTCTTTGCCGGTCAACTTCTAAAAGCTCTGGATATAACTATTACATAAGTGAGTGAAAGAAAAGAGTCAACAGAGTGGTCAGAAAGGTCCTGGGGAAAAAATGTAGATACCAAGTGTCATCATAAAGGATTTGATCCATGGCTGGGATTTAAATGCAGGGAGTTGTTATGAGGGCTACTACAGGATTAGTATTAAGATACAATTTATTGGACATCATTATTTATGATGTGAAATATGCAAACAGTGCACTAATTAACTTCAGGTGTTCCTACCTATAGCAAAACCTCTGACGATAATTAAATTATACAAAGTGACCCAAGTCAACAGATTAGAAATCTGAACAGAAATCTAAGAGCTTTAATAAAGTCATAAATCACTGTAAAGGAAATGGTAGGTATTATTATTACATTGAGAGTGAGCCTGAAAAGAATGTGTAATAATAGAGCTGATGAAAAATGGATCTGAAATAGAACTGTAAGGAACAAGGGGAGTTCATTTGCTCAGATCAAGCTGCTAATCAGAAATTGGTTTGAAAAAAGAACAATTTGGCAATTTTTTAAAAATTTTTTAAAGAGTCCACATTCAGCACTGTTGACTTCCCAAGGTAATTCAAGCCGTCTCATGTTTATTAAGCATGGTAGAGGAGGACCAAGTTCATTCTTTGGACCAAGCTTTAGTAAGAGTGTTCTGAGTGTTGTAATACCTTTGGACTCACTTCAGAAAAGCAGTCACTCTTATGCAAGGACTTTGCCCCCAAAGTTGGAATAAAAATCACTGCTTAGCATCAAACATCCTTCGTTATGATTCTGTGATTCTATCTTACTATTCTGTTCTCTCCTGTACACAATGCCACTAGTGTCTTTCCTATATCAATACAGCTATCATTGATTGAGTGCTTGTTGCATGCCAAGCACTGTACTGTATTCTAATTTATCTGCACAACAACCCTAAGAAGTAGATATTCTTATCATCCCCATTTTATTCTCAGATAGGAAGGTTCAGTAATTTGCTCAAGGTTAAGGCAAGGATGTGAGCCCAATCTGCCTTCCTCCAGACTCCAACTTGAGCCACTCCACTAGCTTGCCTCCCCTGCCTAATTTACCTTTGAACCCCATGTCAATCCCCACTGACCCTTCCTGAATCTAAGGACCTTAATAGCAGCTGAGTTACCTATGGTGTGAAGTCCTTGTCAACAAGAACAGTGCCTTGTTTACTCTTAAATCCCTCCCCCACAGCACTAAACCCAAAGTGGTTATTGATAATATTGGAGGGAGATAGTGAAAGAAAGAGGCAGCTCACAAGAAGGAACTTAGTGACAGTGTACCAATTCAGCATGGAAGGCCCTATGATAAAGAAATGCAATGGAACATCAGTTAGGAAACATGGTGGCTCTCTCACCTCTACCACTAGGTGCTGTGCATTATTGAACAATTTAGCTTATCTCGGCCTCCATCCCTCATGTGTAGAATGAGGGGTTGGCTCAAGTGACCACTCTGATTCCATGCAGCTCCCAGATGCTCTGATCTCATATTCATTTAAAGGTGTTTCTTCACAGCCCCACCAGTGACCAAGATAAACTAGTCTTGTATGAAATCGTTTCCATGTTCCAAGCAGTTTGTATACATTATCTTCCTGTTATCCTTGTAACAGCCCTATAAGGATAGTATCATTCTTCTCCAGCAGAGAAAGTGAAGCTTAGCAGGTTTACAAGCTCAAGATTATGTGGTCAGTGAGTGGCAATAAGGTAAGCCTGATCTCATACATTTAGACATTTACAAGTCTACCAGAGCTTGAGAATTGTTGAAACTCTTAGCTAAATGGCTTCTTAGAAAGCACAAATACTATCCTGTGACCCCAAAAAGTTTCCAATGTGTTTTCCTCAGTCAACAGAAATCTGGGACTTGACTTGAGAAAATGAAACGATCACTGAAATGTGATTTTTGGAATTGCAATGTGCACAGTCACAACTACATCTCTAACCCTGGGCAAGCATCGCACAAAAACATCAGATCACTGCAAACCTGTCAACACTTGGCTGTCTCCTCCATGTCTCCAAAGGCTGGGCCCCAAGGGTACTTTCTGTCTGTACCATTTGGTTGTCACTTAATCATAGACTCCCTCATCTAGCCTGTTGCTTCATGCGCCTTACTCTGGCCTGGCCAACACAAACACATGTTCCTTAAGAAGAGAAACTCAGCTTTGCATTTTCTTCCAGACTTACAGTATCCACAAGCAAGTTGAGCTCATTAAGTGGTCTTCCTTTCATCCAACTTATTCATCACATTTTCAGCAGAGGACTGAGCTGCATGCTCCTGCTCTGCCCCAATTCTGACACCCTAAAAGTACTAGCAACCCCACAGTTCACCTGTTACTTAACTGAAAACCACCACAAAGAGTGTTTGGCATCATATCGTGCTGCTGAGCCTTGCATTTGAATGCCAAGGAAAGCATGGTGTCAAGGTGAGAAAGATGAAAAGAGATGCCTCCTGCCTTCCAGAGGGGTTTGGTTTCAATAGCGTTCTTCAGGTGATAGCTTCCTATCAGTTCAAGGTAAGCTTAAAAACAGGCCCAAGAGAGATAGAAGATGATGGAATCATCCAAAGATCTCAGGGAATCCTGCCAGTCCCTTCCTTTCCAGTTATGCTGTCCCCCCCTTACTCCTATCCAAGCTGAGGGCAAACAACCTAAGACTTCTTCTACTTTAGCAGTGCAGATGACACACTGCCTGAATTCTGGTTGAACAAACAGTGCACAGCAGAAAAATTCTTCAAAAATCTTATGAAGACAGGATCCCAGGTTTTTATTTTTGTTTTTTAATGTATCCACTTAAAATCATATCTCTGCCTATAGAGCAAATGGGGCTTGGGGTAAATGTCTTCAAAGATGATGAACTTTGCAAATCAAGGAAGAAAAATCTTAATCCAGGAAGATTCTGCAGTATGACAACAGGCAGTTCTCACATAAGACAAAGTTGTTTGATTCCAATAACAAAATCGGGGAGATCTTCAGGATACATCCTAGAGTATAACTGTTTTCTTCCTCACATCTGGAAAGTTCAGGTTCAAAATATTAAGATCTATCATGGCAGTTGTAAAGCAATTTGTATTTTTATTCACCAAAGAAATAGATATCAACTGAAGACCAAAAAGATGCTAGAACCAAGGATGCTCAGTAAAAATAGTTACTGTGTGCTAAGCATATGCTATATGCCAAGCTCCTTAATATGTATATTTTTTCATTAAATCTTCACAAAGACCCTATGAAGTAAGATCTATCCTGTTTTTGTACATGAATACTTCAGAGACCTCTAGTCATAAGTGATAGACCCTGCATTCAAATCCAGACCCTTCCACCTCCAAGTCCAGGCTGTTAATCACCAAAATTCAGTCTGTGTCTATCCTGACAGATGATCAGGCAGATGATCAGACTGATTCTGGTGTCTGATTTGAATGATTAATAAAGTTGAAGGGATAAGGAATGATTGCCAACTTCCCTAGACACCTCCACTATGCTGAGCAGGGGCCGTGGATCTCTGCAGATTTGCTAGCAAAGGAATAGTGCAGTGGCATAAGGCTGGAGTGAAAGGGGAGGCTGGGAGTGCTGACTCTGAACATGGTCATTGAAAGGGCTGTTACTTGAAAAAGTTTCACAGTGTCAGGGCTGAGCAGGGATCCAGCTGTGAACAGCCCTCTGAAGAGTGTTGATAGAATCTGGGCTGTCCAGCTGTGGGGAGTCCGGAAGTGCTTGAGAAGGTGACAAGCACTGGAGTCCTCCCTTAGCCCTTCCTGGCAGCTGCGGCCATGAACAACAGAAGCTGCAGAGACTCCCTGCAGTCCAACAGCAGAAAGAAACTTCTTCCTGGATGCCAGAAAGAGAACACATAGGTCCATATTGGAAACTTGAAGTGACTGCTAAACTTAGCTCCAAATGAGCACATTGGGAGATTAGCTTCCTTAGAGCACGTGATTCCACAGTTGGCACATGGGCTGAGAGTGAAGATGCATGGTAACTCCAAAGCAAGTTGGGGTATTGCCCTTCATTAAAGTAATGTGTATACTGCACAGAGAAATCAACCAAAATCTGACATTACCTCCAAGCCCCAGGGAACAATGGCCTTATATCTTGTACACATTTACTAAATTTCTTTGCATCACTCATATAGTGTTTATGAACTTGGTATTTTAGGTGAATGATTAGTGCCTCAAGGGCAGAGATTGCTTTCAATGCCTTTGTCTTCAATCACATTGTCTTTCACAATGCTTTGCTCACAGTGAGTAAATTAAGGGGATTTCATAGAAATCAATGAATTTAACACACACAACCATTGAACATGAATAATTGAAGTCAAAAGTTGAAATAGTTGACCTGTAGAAGAGATTAAGAGGAAACAATGTTAGACTTATACGATTTTTGGAGGAGTGGAAGGAAAGGAAGTCAGGAGCTCTTTATTCAAAAATTGTTGTCAGAAATCCCCAAATTCCTTAAGGAATTTATTAAAGAGATTGAAAGGGCACATTGCTCAAACCCACCAAAAGTCCTCCATGGAAAGGAAAGTGGAACATTTCCAGTCAAACCACCAGGATAAATAACTAAAGAAAAATATTTCGAAAGGTGAAGGAAGCAAGTGAATTAATTGTAGTGGAGAGAATAAGGAGTAGGGAGAAGGCAAAGGCTCTGAAACAATTTTTTTTAATGGTTTTCTGATAACTCTATCAAGAATTTGAGAGGGGAAAAAAACTCAGATAAGAAAGAAATTTACTTGCAAAATTACCCAAAAAGTCTGTTTGCTGAATTAGATCTGATCACCATCAAATCCTATATAGAAGAAGTCCTCATACCTACATGAGACAGAAATGTTGATTAAGTCTCTTAACTACATTCACACTCTTTTTTAATTAACCTTTGGGCCACCAGGGTCATGGAGTGTAGATTGTTTCTATTTTATTAGCAGTCACGAATTTTACCTTGTCGGGACTGCACAGCACATAAACAAGTGTAAGAAATTCATTACAGCTCTATTGTTGAGAAAGACATTTCAACTGAGAATCTCCTTTTGAGAAAAAAAAAAAGCTTTAACATGTCTTTGGATCAGGAGAACATGTGGCTACATAGAACAGGAAATGACCAATCTATGTCCAATGGGTCAAATTCAACTTGATGCCTGTTTTTATAAAGTTTTATTGGCATACAGTCATGTGCATTTGCTCACCATTATCTAATGGCTGCTTCTAGAGCCTGTATGGACAGAGTGAAGTAGATGCAATAAGGATCGTATGGTCCAAAAGGCTTAAAATAAATTTATCATCTAGACTTTTTACACAGTCTGCTGATTCTTGCCACAGAAGAAAGAGAATCCCCGCCTACAGAAAATGAGTGGTTTTTCTACTGGTTCTCAAAGAATCAGGCATGTTAACAGCAAAATAGTGGCAAGATAGTTTGTCATTCTCAGTAATGACTTAAGCACTGTTAGTAGAAAAACAAAAGAGAGAAAAAGTATACAGGAGGTCTTGTTGCTGGAGAGAAGTTTCACTGAGAAACAAAAATGGAGCAAGATACAGGAGGGGAAGGGCATGTTGGACCTCTTCAGAGAAAGAGAAAGAATGAAAAGAGCAATTAGTAGAAAAGCATCCAGAGCCTTTGTCTGCCTCAAAGTGTTTCTCTTGCCTGCTCCTGCTGCACATTTGAATGTTTTATTTCTTCGACCCTCCGAGCATTACCAAACAGTTATTATCTGAGCTTCTAACAAACAATTATTCCAGCTTCTAATTTATATTTCAATCATTTTAACTACTGATCTTATGATCACATCCAGGCTCTGATCACATTAGTGTCTATTAACTATGCAGCAACCAATAAAATCTGCATGAGAGACTTATTTCATATATACTCCCTTAGAGCAATTTATTAAAATAATGTAGACTATTAACATTTAAACTAAATGTAATATATATATTTAATATAAAAATTCTCATTACTGTGATTAATAAAATTTTTAGTGTAAGCTGATATTTAGTTAGAGAAAATGAACAAGTGAAGCCAACTGAACTATTTCAGTTACATTAATTTAATTAAATATGACTTTTACATGATGTAGGATTAGGGACATACCACTGATAACTCTAACATATTTAAAGGATCAAAAAGTTGAATCCCACTATCAAAGTTATAGTCAAATCACCAAAGGTCATTCTAGATCAAACGTTTGAACTTCTCTCACTGAAGCGCACTCGCTTTTCTAAATATGCATCCAAGAATTCCAGAAATTAAAAAGTAATAGTAACACTGCACAATTTTCCTCCTTAAAAAGTTTCATTGTTCAACTTTTTCTTGTGAACTGCAGTAGGGCCATGTTTGTGTGTGTGTGCGAATGTAGGGAAGAAAGAGACAGTAACACAGAGATAAAGACAAAAACAGATTTCATTCTGGTTCTTAGAATTCTCTCCATTTATATAGAAATATTTCCCAAAATGATTTTCTAAGAAGTATTGGCTGGTCAAACACCACTTTCTCCCATCAGGACTCTCAGAACCACCTTGACGTGGGCTGGTATAACTGCCCTGACACTTCCTAACTTCACAAACTTTGGCAAATAACTACTTCAACCTAGTGTCTCTATCAGGAAAATAGGAATGAGGGATTGTTAGGTTAGAAAAAAACCCTTACATCTGATTGCTATCCTTCAGAACTGGGTGTCTTTGTGCCTGCTTCAAAAAATGTGAGCTTCCCTAGTGGCTCCAATGGTAAAGAACCTGCCTGCAATGCAGGAGACACAGGTTCAATCCCTGGATCAGGAAGATCCTCTGGAGAAGGGAATGGCAACCCACTCCAGTATTCTTGCCTAGAGAATTCCATGGACAGAGGAGCCTGATGGGCTACAGTCCATGGGGTAAGAAAGAGGCAGACACAACTGAGCGACTATCACCAAAAAAATGTTATGTTTTATTACTGTTTCTTTCAAGCATAATCTCATGACCAGTGTGGCTATATTTTTCTACATTTCAAAATTCTTAGATTGCCAAGACCATGAACCCATCTTTCCTTTCTCCATCTTCATCTTTTTCTACTTTGTCTTCTATGCTGTTGGTATTTTACTGACACCTAAGTTGTCCTCTGACCATTTGGGGACAAAAGGTAAGAAAGGAGATTGAGGAGAGCATGAACACAGAGGTATGGTGGATCTGTGTTCAAGTCCCAGTTTACTTGCTACAAGGCCTTGGTTAAGAGCTGAGTCTTTTTAAGTCTGGATTTGCATCCCTGCCAAATGGGGATGGTCAATCATGATACCTACTTACAGGGTTAGTGTGAATACTGAATAATTACTACCAAGAGTGCTTTAATTGTGTCTGGCTCATATTAAGAGCTTAATAATAACACTATCAATAATAATGGGGATGGTAATTCTTAGAATAAAATCACTGCTCTTCTGGAGACTGGGCCACACGTTGCTGATGAGTTCTGAACTTGAGGAGACCCAGAAATATCTCTGCAAGCAGCAATGTACTCTGTGACAATTCAGTTCCCTAGATGGGAGAGAGAGCTCTTTTTCTATTATCCCAAGGACAGTCACTGATGCCCCCTCTTTTGGCTTGAGTGGTTTATTTCTAAAGTGTGTGCTTAAGAATGATTGAAGATACTAGTACAGCTAGAAATACAGTTAAGATAAAAGCAAAATGAAGAAAACACCCTAAAATCTCCCACTGTTGGAAATGCACTAAAAGTCCTGATGTCCAACAATCTGGCTTCACACACAAGGCAAGGTACTTCTGCCTCTGCTGATAAGAGGGACAAGGATGATGGGCAAACAAAATGCTGACTTTCAGGCCTATGATCAGCACTCATTATTGCAATTCAGAAACCGGGAGGAGAACCAGAACCCGGGCTGAATTATCACCCAATCTCCTTAATAAATGTGGACAGAGAAATCTCAAGAAAGGTGCTGGCTAATAGGCTGGAACAGATATTCCCACACCGAGTCCATCCCAATCAGGTGGATTTATTTGGAAAGGACAGTCAGGCAATAACGGGAAGCAATTATTAGATGCACTGCAGCGAACTTCTGGAGTCAGAGAAGAGCCTGTGGCTGCTATTTCACATCCTTCCCTGAAAGGCCTTTGATCACCTGGCCACTTGGTCCCTCCCCTTCATTTAGCAATAATTTAGACTGAAGGCAGCATTGTTCAGGTGGAGCTCTCAGGCCTAACAAGTCCTCTCCTCCCCTTCTGTAACAAACTAGTTAATAGGACTTGTGTCATCACCTTTGTCAATTTCCCCTGCCCCGTGACCCTTATTTTATTTCAAAGTTATGTTAGAAAAACTTGCTCGGCCAATAAGCCCATTAATTTGAGGAATCCATCTCTCATTGGCAACTCCATCATAAGAAGTTGTTTAGGGACCCATGACATGGAGTCAGATTCCCTGATCTGAACCCTGGACTCAACACATATTAGCTGGGAAGTATGACTTAAACTTTCTGTGCCCAGGGTACCCATCTGTGAAATGATGATGACATAGTACAAGCTACATTGCGCATGTTGTACAAATGATTCATGAAAGTTACGGACAAGTTAATTAAGTGAATGTCTTTCTTATAAAAAATGCTCAGGAAATTTTAGCAATCATTGTCATCATCACTGTCACCATCATCATAATTATCATTATTCTGGGAGTTATGTTTGCATTTGAAACTCCATATTTCTTGGAATTTGGGAACAGGGAAAAGAATCTGACACTGGGAAAGATTGAGGACAGAAGGAGAATGAGGCGACAAAGGATGAGATGGTTGAATGGCATTATCGACTCAATGAACATGCTGCTGCTGCTGCTGCCAAGTCGCTTCAGTCGTGGCCGACTCTGTGCAACCCCATAGACGGCAGCCCACCAGGCTCCCCTGTCCCTGGGATTCTCCAGGCAAGAATATTGAAGTGGGTTGACATTTCCTTCTCCAATGCATCAGACGGTGACTGCAGCCATGAAATTAAAAGACGCTTACTCTTTGGAAGAAAAGTGTGATCAACTTAGGTAGCATATTCAAAAGCAGAGACATTTCTTTGCCAACTAAGGTCCATCTAGTCAAGGCTATGGTTTTTCCAGTAGTCATGTATGGATGTGAGAGTTGGACTGTGAAGAAGGCTGAGCACTGAAGAATTGATGCTTTTGAACTGTGGTGTTGG
>SJYX01001659.1:52980-71043 GCA_006410675.1 Oreotragus oreotragus | reverse complement strand
AAATTGCAAATAGAACTGCCTTATGACCCAGCAATCCCACTGCTGGGCATACACACCAAGGAAACCAGAAGTGAAAGAGACACATGTACCCCAGTGTTCATCTCAGCACTGTTTATAATTGTCAGGATAAGGAAACAACCTAGATGTCCATCAGCAGATGATTGGATAAGAAAGCTGTGGCACATATACACAATGGAGTATTACTCAGTCATTAAAAAGAATACATTTGAATCAGTTCTAATGAGATGGATGAAACTGGAACCAATTATACAGAGTGAAGTAAGCCAGAAAGAAAAACACCAATATAGTATACTAACACATATATATGGAATTTAGAAAGATGGTAATGAGGACCCTGTATGCAAGACAGCAAAAGAGACACAGATGTGTAGAGCGGACTTTTGGACCCTGAGGGAGAGGGAGAGGGAGAGGGCGGGTGATTTGGGAGAGTAGGCATTGAAATATGTATACTATCATCAGTATATGTTCGCCAGTCTATGTTCAATGCAGAATGCAGGATGCTTGGGGCTGGTGCATGGGGATGATCAGGAGGGCAGATGTGGGGTGGGAGGTGGGAGGGGGATTCATGTTTGGGTGTTTATGTACACCCGTGGCGGATTCATGTCAATGTATGCCAAAACCAATACAGTACTGTAAAGTAAAATAAAGTAAAAATAAAAATTAAAAAAAAGCAGAGACATTACTTTGTCAACAAAGGTCCGTCTAGTCAAGGCTATGGTTTTTCTAGTAGGCATGTATGGATGTGAGAGTTGGACTGTGAAGAAAGCTGAGCACAGGAGAATTGATGCTTTTGAACTGTGGTGTTGGAGAAGACTGTTAAGAGTCCCTTGGACTGCAAGATGCTCCAACAAGTCTATCCTAAAGGAAATCAGTCCTGGGTGCTCATTGGAAGGACTGATGTTGAAGCTGAAACTCCAATATATTGGCCACCTGATGTGAAGAACTGACTCATTAGAAAAGACTCTGATGTTGGTAAAGATTGAAGGCAGAGAAGTGGACAACAGAGGATGAGTTGGTTAGATGGCATCACCAACTCAATAGACATGAGTTTGGATAAACTCCAGGAGTTGGGTGATGGACAAGGAGGCTTGGCATGCTGTGGCTCATGTGGTCGCAAAGAGTCGGACATGACTGAGCAACTGAACTGAACTGAACACTACCATATGTAAAATAGATAGCCAATGGGAATTTGTTGTATGACTCAGGGAACTCAAACTGAGTATAACAAGTTAGAGGGGTGGGATGGTGTGGAAGGTGGGAATTTAAGAGGAATGAGATTTATGTATACCTATGGCTGATTCATGTTGATGTATGGCAGAAACCCACATAATATTGTAAAGGAATTATCCTTCAATTGAAAATAAATAATTTTTTAAAAAAGAAAGAAACAAAACAAAACAAAACAAAACAAAACACTATATGACCCAACAATCCAACTCCTAGGCATATACCCTGAGGAAACCAAAATTGAAAAGACGTGTGTGTCCCATTCATTGCAGCATCATTTACAATAGCTAGAACATGGAAGCAACCTAGATGTCCATCAAGAGATGAATGGATAAAGAAGCTGTGGTACATATACACGATGGAATATTATTACTCAGCCATAAAAAGGAACATATCTGAGTCAGTTCTAATGAAGTGGATGAACCGAGAGACTATTATACAGAGTGAAGTAAGTCAGAAAGAGAAAGATAAATATCATATACAAATGCATATATTCAGAATCTAGAAAAATGGTACTCAAGAATTTATTTGCAGGGCAGCAATGGAGAAACAGACACAGAGAATAGACTTATGGACAGGGTGAGAGGGGAGGAGATGGTGAGATGAATGGAGAGAATAACTTTAATTACCATATGTAAAATGGATATCCAGTGGGAAATTGCTGTATGGCTCAGGGAGGGTCGTGCCACAATTCAAAAAGACCCCGATATCCTAATTGACTCTAGATACACCTGATTCCCCTGCACACTGACTCGACTGTCACCCCGAGTATTGACTCAAACCACAATGGCAGATGTGACAGCCCTGTGGCACCTTGATAGAAAGCCACAGATTCCAATGTCAATTCGATAGGAAGCCTGACACTATTTTGACAGTTTGAGAGGAAAGCGGACTTGAATGTCTCCACACGAGATGAGGCCTGACTCCCCTGTTGAAACTCCATAGGAACCCCGAGATCCATGTCAGCACTGGAGAGAAACCCTGAGGTTCCGGCCTCAACCCCAGATGAAGACCTAGGACTTGGCACAGACTGCAGAGGAATACCGAGAGGCCTCTCACAAGTCACATGGAGACTTTGCTTTCCTGAGACAACATGAGTGGTGTCCTGAGGTCACCATCGTGACTCAAGATGAACCCCAAGCTTCCTGTTGCAACTCTATAAAAAGCAGGAGATTTTCCCCTCAATGCGAGATGAGGCCCTTTTCCACTGTGGCAGAAGGATTTCTTGAGGGAAATACCATCTTCCCTCTGAGCCTCGAAAGGGTCCTTGACACCCTTGACGCAACTCAAGAAGTTCCCTGACATAACTGTCTCCACTGGAGAGGAACACTGAGTGTCCCGCCACAACTCAGGAAGAGCCCAGTTTTTCCCTCCTCATCTCAAGATGAGGGTCCATTTCCCTGCTTCATCGTTAAAGGAATCCCGGTGTTCCCATCGCACTTCAAGAGGAGGCGGTCTCAACTTGAATCTCAGGAGGCGCTCCAGGGGTCGTTCCACAATTCAAAAAGACCCCGATGTCCCAATCCACTCCAGAAAACCCTGATTCCCTTGAAATGACTCGAATGTCACCTCGAGTGTTGACTCAAAACATAATGGTGGGTGTGGCAGCCCTGTGGCACCTCAAGAGAAAGCCACAGATCCTTATGTCAACTCGACAGGAAGCCTGACACTAATTTTACAGCTCAAGAGCAAAGCGGACTTGCATGTCTCCAGATGAGACAAGGCCTGACTCCCCTGTTGAAACTCCATAGGAACCTTGAGATCCATTTCAGCACTGGAGAAGAAACCTGAGGTTCCGGCCTAAACTCCAGATGTAGACCTAGGACCCAGCAGCGACTGGAGAGGAATCCCGAGAGGCCCCTCGCAACTCGCATGGAGACTGATCTTTCCTGAGGCAACACGAGCAGGTCCCTGAGGTCACTGTTGTAACTCGGGGGAAACCCCAAGTTTCCTGCAGCAACTCAAGAAAAACCAGGAGATTCTCCCCTCAATGCAAGATGAGGCCCCTTTCCACTGCCACAGACTGATTTCTCGAGGGATAACCCACCTTCTATCTTGATCCATGAAAGGGTCCTTGACATCCTTGATGCAACTCAAGAAGTTCCCCAACATACCCATCTCCACTCAAGAAGAACACCGATTGTCCCACAACAACTCAAGCAGAGTCCCATTTTCCCCTCCTCATCTCAAGATGAGGGTTCATTTCCCTGCTTCATCGGGAAAGGAATCCTGGCGTTCCTGTCGCACCTCAAGAGGAGACGGTCTCAACTTGAAACTTGAGAGGAACTCCAGGGGTTGTGCCACAATTCAGAAAGACCCCGATGTTCCAATGCACTCCAGATAAACCTGATTTCCCTGCACTGACTTGGCTGTCACTATGAGTATCAACTCAAAACACGATGGCAGGTGTGACAGCCCTGTGGCACCTCGAGAGCTAACCACCGATCCCTATGTCAACTCAACAGGAAGCCTGACACTGCTTTTCCAGCTCGAGAGGAAAGCCGACTTCCATGTTTCCACACAAGATGTGGCCTGACTCCCCTGTTGAAACTCCATAGGGACCCCGAGATCCATTTCAGCATTTGCTCGGTGCCAACATGGGAGATCCCACCCATGACAAGTTCATGTGGGAGAGGCTTGCCGGGCAAGGCGGAATCAGGACTCGAGGGACTCCCTGGATCAATCCCACCCATGACAAGGTTATGTGGAGAGACCTGACGTGCAAGGCAGATCGGCACTCAAGGTATCCCCTGGACCTGCTTGAGCATCTACCCCAAAACCAGAATTTGTCCATTTTACTATCTTATGTGGAGAAGGCAATGGCATCACACTCCAGTATTCTTGCCTGGAAAATCCCATGGATGGGGGAGACTGGTGGGCTGCAGTCCATGGGGTTGCGGAGAGTCGGACATGATTGAGTGACTTCACTTTCACTTTTCACTTTCATGCATTGGAGAAGGAAATGGCAACCCACTCCAGTGTTCTTGCCTGGAGAACCCCAGGGACGGGGGAGCCTGGTGGGCTGCCGTCTATGGGGTCACACAGAGTCAGATATGACTGAAGCAACTTGGCAGTTTGGCAGCAGCAACTATCTTATGCTTTTAGCCAAACTCTTCTGATATTAATGAGGGCTGTCCCCAACCACTTTTCTCTGAAGGAAATCAACTTAGAGCTCTAGTTAATAAGTCGCCTGGGCATAATTGGAGTGTTTCACTTCAAACTCCTCTGATAGCTATCTTGCCTGACCGGTTTATCCAGACTTTTTCAACTATGCATATGATTGTTTACAGCCTCCCAACCATGAGAGGCACAGGGATCTTAAAACACTCTATGAATGTAGAACTTTTCAAGGAGTTAAAAATCATTAGAATAGAACTGGTTAAGGGTTTCATTGCTGAGCCATGCTTGCTGCCAAGTTTTCATATCTTTCATTGTGTACCTCGGAGTGCATTAATTAATATAGGTGATATATAGAAATATAAGTAAGTAGCCTTGATATTTACAACATTAAACCTTGAATTAATAAATTCCTTCCTTTTTATAGCCCATTGCACCTTTGCCCTAGAGGAATGCAACTTTTTCTAGTGCTTTCAGGGAGTGGCGCTAGACTTTAGAAGAATCATCTTTAGAGAAGATAAGTTTTCTGGTTAACTAACTTTTATCAGAAAGAAGAGTCATAAAATGTTAGCAGGCCTCCTGACCAGAAGATGATGTAAATCACGTAAAACTTATGCATATGGAAAGGTATGCAGAAAGAAAGCCTGGTCTCGATAAGGGTCAGGATTGCTGACCCTGCATAACTTTGCATTTTCCACTATTCTCAATGTACAATTCAAGGTATATAAGCTTCCCTGGAAAATAAAGTTTTGGGCCTTGCCTCATCATCGCTTGGCTCCCCCATGTCTTTCTTTGTTTCTTTCTTTATTTTCTTTTCAGGCTGACTCCCTGGGGCATAGAGGCACTCTGAGTTCACTTTCTTACCTGGGCTTCTAAGACCCACAGGAGAGGGAGACCAAGGCAGGGCACCGTCTGCTATTCAAGAGGGTGCCTGTGGCTAACGTGAACGAGCATGTCTGCTGTCTGAGGCTTTATTGGCTTTCTGCATAAACCAAGGAATATCAGCCTCTTTTCTCTCTTGTATTCTCTTAACTGCAGATTATTTCTACATCTTTCTCCATATCTATATATCTCACCTCGCTGTCCACACTTCAGATACCATGGATCCAACCAGGGCTGGACACATGTAGCACTGGAGAATAAACCTCAGGTTCCAGCATCAACTCAAGATGAAGACCTAGGCCCCTGCACCAAAGGGAAAGGAATATTGAGAGGCCCCTTGAAACTCACATGGAGACTTGTCTTTCCTGAGGCAACACAGTGGGTCCCTGAGGTCCCCTTCATAACTCGAGAGGAACCCCAAGTTTCCTGCTGCAACTCAAGAAAAACCAAGAGATTCTCCCCTCAACGCGAGATGAAGCCCTTTTCTGCTGCAGCGTCTCGAGAAAAATCCCACCTTCCCTCTTGGGCTGCAAAAGGGTCCTTGACACCTTTGAGGCAACTCAAGAAGTTTCCCGATATACCTGTCTCCACTCGAGAGGAACACCGAGGGTCCCACCACTACTCAAGAAGAGCCTCGTTTTCCCCTCCTCATCTCGAGATGAGGGCCCATTTCCCTGCTTCAATGGGAAAAGAGTCCTGGTGTTCCCGTCGCACTTCAGGAGGAGGCGATCTCCACTTGAAAGTTGAGAGGAACACCAGGGGTCGTGCCACCGTTCACAAAGACTGCAATGTCCCAAACCACTCCAGATACACCTAATTCCCCTGCACTGACTTGACTGTCACCCTGGGTATCGACTCACAGCACGATGGCACGAGTGACAGCCTGCCAGGAGCCAGCGTGAGAAATCCTGCCTGTGGCAAAGGTCATGAAGAAGGAAGCCTGACATACGCAAAGGCATGATTGGGCTTCAAGGGTTCCCTCTGGATTTTCCTGAGCATCTAGCCCCCAAAACCAGAGTCTGCCTGCCTTATTGTACTGTGCTTTCCACTTTTCTGACATTAACAGGGTCTGTCCACCACCACCATTCTCTGGAAAAAGTTAACTTAGAGTTCCAACCGGTATCCTGCATAGGAAAGGATTGTTTCAGCTCAAATCCCTCTGATGGTTCTCTAACGTGCCTGACAGGTTCCCCCACACTTTTACAACTTGTGATTGTTTACAGCCCCCCAACCACAAAAGGCACGAAGGTTAAAGTATCTTAAAGACTCAGAACCTTTTCTGCTGCTGCTGCTGCTGCTAAGTCACTTCAGTCGTGTCCGACTCTGTGTGACCCCATAGAGAGCAGCCCACCAGGCTCCCCCATCCCTGGAATTCTCCAGGCAAGAACACTGGAGTGGGTTGCCATTTCCTTCTCCAATGCATGAAAGAGAAAAGTGAAAGTGAAGTCGCTCAGTCTGTCCGACTGTTAGCGACCCCATGGACTGCAGCCCACCAGGCTACTCCGTCCATTGGATTTTCCAGGCAAAAGTACTGGGTTGGGGTGCCATTGCCTTCCCCGCAGAACCTTTTCTATAAAGCTAAAAATTATATTGGTGATGGGTTTCACTGTTGAGTCAACGACTGCTGCCAGGCCTCCATATTCTTTATCTTTTAGGCACCTGAAAGATGTTAATCAATGTTTTTGGGATATAGAAAAAGGAATATAGTAGTTTTGATGTTAACAACACTAGACTTTTGAGTTAATGAACTTTCTCTTTGTCATAAATCACTGTACTCCTCTTCCTTTGTTATAAATTGTTGTGTCCTTGCTGTGTAAGAATGTAACCTTATTTAGTGCTTTCTGAGAGTGGCACCAGACTTTGGGAAGAACAACACTTTTAAGGTTTTCTGGCTGACAGACCCTTATCAGAAAAGGGCTGTAAAATATTAATTGGCCCTCTGGCCAGAAGATGATGTAAATCACCTAAGATTTGTGTATACAGCTATGTATGCAGAGAGAAAGCCTGGTCTCGATAAGAGTCAGAGCTGCTGACACTGCATAGTTTTGTATTATCCATTGATCTATATATACAACCAAAGGTATACAAAGCTTTTCTGGACAATAAAATATGGACCAGTTTCTCACACCACCTTCTCGAACTGGTTTCCTGGAAATCTGGCTCCCCCTGTGTCGACTTTCTCTCTCTCTCTTTCTCCCTCTCCACCCCTCTCCTTTTCAGGCTGAATTCCCATCTGGAGCACGGAGGCTTACCACGTCTTCAGTTCAGTTCAGTCGCTCAGTTGTGTCTGACTCTTTGCAACCCCATGAGTCGCAGCACGCCAGGCCTCCCTGTTCATCACCATCTCCCAGAGTTCACTCAGACTCACATCCATCGAGTCCATGATGCCATCCAGCCATCTCATCCTTGGTTGTCCCCTTCTCTTCCTGCCCCCAATCCCTACCAGCATCAGAGTCTTCTCCAGTGAGTCAACTCTTCTCATGAGGTGGCCAAAGCACTGGAGCTTCAGCTTTAGCATCATTCCTTCCAAAGAAATCCCAGGGTTGATCTCCTTCAGGATAGACTGGTTGGATCTCCTCACAGTCCAAGGAACTCTCGAGAGTCTTCTCCAACACCACAGTTCAAAAGCATCAATTCTTTGGCGCTCAGCCTTCTTCACAGTCCAACTCTCACATCCATACATGACCACAGGAAAAACCATAGTGTTGACTAGGCGGACCTTAGTCGGCAAAGTAATGTCTCTGCTTTTGAATATACTATCTAAGTTGGTCATAACTTTTCTTCCAAGGAGTAAGTGTCTTTTAATTTCATGGCTGCAGTCACCATCTGCAGTGATTTTGGAGCCCCCCAAAATAAAGTCTGACACTGTTTTCCACTGTTTCCCCATCTATTTCCCATGAAGCGATCGGACCGGATGCCATGATCTTCATTTTCTGAATGTTGAGCTTTAAGTCAACTTTTTTGCTCTCCTCTTTCACTTTCATCAAGAGGCTTTTTAGCTCCTCTTCACTTTCTGCCATAAGGGTGGTGTCACCTGTATATCTGAGGTTATTGATATTTCTCCCGACAATCTTGATTCCAGCTTGTGTTTCTTCCAGTCCAGCATTTCTCATGATGTACTCTGCATAGAAGTTAAATAAGCAGGGTGACAGTATACAGCCTTGACGTACTCCTTTTCCTATTTGGAACCAGTCTGTTGTTCCATGTCCAGTTCTAACTGCTGCTTCCTGACCTGCATACAGATTTCTCAAGAGGCAGGTTATGTGGTCTGATCATTCCCATCTCTTTCAGAATTTTCCACAGTTTATTGTGATCCACACAGTCAAAGGCTTTGGCATAGTCAATAAAGCAGAAATAGATGTTTTTCTGGAATTCTCTTGCTTTTTCCATGAAACAGCGGATGTTGGCAATTTGATCTCTGGTTCCTCTGCCTTTTTTAAAACCAGCTTGAACATCAGGGAGTTCAAGGTTCACATAGTTTTGAAGCCTGGCTTGGAGAATTTTTAGCATTACTTTACTAGCATGTGAAATGAGTGCAATTGTGCGGTAGTTTGAGCATTCTTTGGCATTGCCTTTCTTTGGAATTGGAATGAAAACTGACCTTTTCCAGTCCTGTGGCCACTGCTGAGTTTTTGGTTGGCTTCTAAGTCCCACGCAAGAGGGAGCCCAAGGCGGGGCACCCTCCACTATTCAGAGGTTGCTGGTTGCCTAACATAGATGGTGCAATCCTCTTGTCTCGAGCTTTTATAAGTTTTCCACATAAACGAAGTGATTCAGCCTCTTTACTCCATTAAATTTCCCTACTACACTATTTTTTCCTAAACACTCTAATATTTTTAAATAAATAGTGCTTTTCAAGACTCCCACTCCATCGCCACTTCAAATTCCTTGAATCCACTGGAGCTGGACTTGGCAACAGCCCTGTGGCGCCTTGAGAGAAAGACACAGATCCCTATGTCAGCTCAACAGGAAGCCTGACACTACTGTAACAGGTCAAGAGGAAAGCAGAGTTGTATGTCTCCACAGGAGACGAGGCCTGACTCCCCTGTTGAAACTCCATAAGAACCCCGAGATACATGTCAGCAAGAGAGGAACACTGAGGTTCCGGCCTCAACTGCAGATGAGGACCTAGGACCCGGCACTGACTGGAGAGGAATCCTGAGAGGCCCCTCGCAACTCACATGGAGACTGGACTTTCCTGAGGCAACATGAGCGGGTCCCTGAGGTCCCCTTCGTAACTTGAGAGGAACCCCAAGTTTCCTGCCACAGCTCAAGAAAAACAGGGGATTCTCCCTTTAATGTGAGATGAGGCCCTTTTCTGCTGCAGTGTCTTGAGAGAAATCCCACCTTCCCTCTTGAGCCTCGAAAGGGCCCTTGACACCCTTGAGACAACTCAAGAAGTTCCCCGACATACCCATCTCCACTATAGAGGAACACCGACAGACATGCCACAACTCAAGAAGAGCCCTGTTTTTCCCTCCTCATCTCGAGATGAGGGTCCATTTCCCTACTTCGTCAGGAAAGGAATCCCAGCATTTCCATTGCATCTCAAGAGGGGGCAGTCTCAAATTGAAAGTCGAGAGGAACTCCAGGGGTAATGCCACCATTCCAAAAAACACGATGTCCCAATCCACTCCAGATACACCTGATTTCCCTGCACTGACTCAACTGTCTCCTCGAATATCAACTCACAACACTATGGCAGTGTGACAGCCCTGTGACACCTCAAGAGAAAGCCACAGATCCCTATGTCAACTCAACAGGAAGCCTGACACTACTGTTACAGCTCAGAAGGAAAGCAGACTTTCATGTGTTTACACTAAACGAGGCCTCCCTCACCTGTTGAAACTCCTTAGGAACCCCTAGATCCATGTCAGCACTGGAGAAGAACCCTGAGGTTCCGGACTCAGCTCCAGATGAGGACCTAGGACCTGGCACCAACTGGAGAGTAATCCCGAGAGGCCCCTTGCAACTCGCAAGGAGACTGGACTTTTCTGAGGCCACACAAGCAGGTCCCTGAGGTCCCCATCGTAACTCAAGAGGAACCCCAATTCTCTGGCTGCAACTCGAGAGAAACCAGGAGACTCTTCCCTCAATGCGAGATGAGGCCCTTTTCCTTGGTGGCATCTCTGGAGAAATCCTACCTTCCCTCTTGAGCCTCAAAAGTGTCCTTGACACCCATGATGCAACTCAAGAAGTTCCCTGCGATACCCGTCTCCACTTGAGAGGAACACCGAGGGTACCCACACAACTCAAGAAGAGCCCTGTTTTTCCCTCCTCATCTCGCGATGAGGGTCCAATTCCCTGAATCCTCGTAAAAGGAATCTGGGCATTTCCATCGCACCTAAAGAGGAAGCGGTCTCAACATGAAAGTCGAGAGGAACTCTAGGGGTTGTGCCACCATTCCAAAAGACCCTGATGTCCCAATCCACTTTCAGATACACCTGATTCCCCTGCAATGACTCCATTGTCACCCCGAGTATGAATTCAAAACAAGATGGCATGTGTGACAGCCCTATGGACCTCGAGAGAAAGCCACAGAACCCTATGTCAACTCGACAGGAAGCCTGACACTACTGTTATAGCTTGAGAGGAAAGTGGACTTGCATGTTTCCATGAGACAAGGCCTGAGTCCCCTGTTGAAACTCCACAGGAACCCCGAGATCCATGTCTGAACTGGAGAGGAACCCTGAGGTTCTGGCCTCAGCTCCTGATAGGGACCTAGGATCCGGCACCGAGTGGCGAAGAATCCTGAAAGGCCACTCGCAACTCACAAGGAGACTGGACTTTCCTGAGGCAACACGAGCGGGTCCCTGAAGTCTCCTTCATAACTCGAGAGGAACCCCAAGTTTCCTGCCGCAACTTGAGAAAAATCAGGAGATTCTGCCCAAAACGCGAGATGAGGCCCTTTCCACTGCAGCATCTCAAGAGAAATCCCACCTTCCCTCTTGAGCCTCAAAAGGGTCCTTAACACCCTTGAGGCAACTCAAGAAGTTCCCCGACACAGTCATCTCCATTGAGAGACACCAAGGGTTCCGCCGCAACTCAAGAAGAGCCCTGCGTTTCCCTCCTCATCTCGAGATGAGAGTCCATTTCCATGCTTTGATGGGAAAGGTATCCCGGCGTTCCCATAGCACCTAAAGAGGAGGCGGTCTCAACTTGAACCTCAAGAGGAACTTCAGGGGTCGCGCTGCCATTCCAAAAGACCCTAATGTCCCAATCCACTCCAAATACACCTGACTCCCCTGCACTGACTTGACGGTCACCATGAGGATCGAGTCAAAACACGATGGCAGGAGTGACAGCCCTGTGGCACTTCAAGAGAAAGCCACCGATCCCTATGTCAACTTGACAGGAAGGCTGACATTGCTTTGACAGCTCAAGAGGAAAGCAGACTTGTATGTCTCCACACGAGACAAGGCCTGACTCCCCTGTGGAAACTCCATAGGAACCCTGAGATCCATGTCAGCACTGGATAGAAACCCTGAGGTTCCAGCCTCAATTCCAGATGAGGACCTTGGCCCTGGCAGCGACTGGAGAGGAATCCCAAGAGGCCCCTCGCAACTCACATGGAGACTGGATTTTCCTGAGGCCACACGAGCGGGTCCAAGAGGTCCCTGTCATAACTCATGAGGAACCCCATGTTTCCTGCCTCAACCTGAGAAATACCAGGAGATTCTCCCCTCAACGTGAGATGAGGCCCTTTTCGGCTGCAGCGTCTCGAGATAAATCCCACCTTCACTCTTGTGCCTCAAAAGGGTCCTTGACACCCTTGATGCAACTCAAGAAGTTCCCTGACATACCCGTCTCCAATCGAGAGGAAACCGAGTTTCCCGCCATAATTCAAGAAGAGCCCAGTTTTTCCCTCCTCATCTCAAGATGAAGGTCCCTTTCCCTGCTTCGTCAGGAAGGTAGTATCAGCGTTCCTGACGCACCCCAAGAGGAGATGGTCTCAACTTGAAAGTCGAGAGGAACTCCAGGGGTCTTGCCACCATTCTAAAAGACCCCACTGTCCCAGTCCACTTCAGATACACCTGATTCCCCTGCACTTATTTGACTGTTACCCCGAGTATCGACTCACAACACGATGGCACGTGTGACAGCCCTGTGGCACCTTGAATGGAAGTGACAGATCCCTATGTCAACTCGACAGGAAGCCTGATACTACTGCTACAATTCTAGAGGAAAGCGAACTTGCATGTCTCCACACAAGACGAGGCCTGACTCCCTTGTGGAAACTTCATAGGAATCCAGAGATCCATATGTCAGACTTGGAGAGGAACCCTGAGGTTACCGCCTCAAATCCAGAAGAGTATCTAGGACCCAGCACTGACTGGAGAGGAATTCCGAGAGGCCCCTCAAAACTCACATGGAGACTGGACTTTCCTGAGGCCACACGAGTAGGTCCCTGAGGTCCCCATCTTAACTCTAGAGGAACCCTAAATTTCCGGCCGCAACTCGAGAAAAACCAGGAGATTCTCGCCTCAATGCAAGACGAGGCCCTTTTCCACTGCAGCGTCTCGAGAGAAATCCCACCTTCCCTCCTGCACCTCGAAAGGGAATTTTACACCCTTGATGCAACTCAAGAAGTTCCCGAACATACCTGTCTCCACTCGAGAGGAAAACCGAGGGTTCCGTCACAACTCAAGAAGAGCCCTGTTTTTCCCTCCTGATCTTGAGATGAGGGTCCCTTTCCCTGCTTCTTTGGAAAAGGAATCCCAGCATTCCTGTCACACCTCAGGAGGAGGCAGCCTCAACTTGAAAGTTGAGAGGAACTCCAGGGGTCGTGCCACCATTCCAAAAGACCCTGATGTCCCAGTCCACTCCAGATACACCTGATTCCCCAGCAGTGACTCAACAGTCACCCCGAGTATTGACTCACAACACAATGCCATGTGTGAAGCCCTGTGGCACTTCGAGAGAAAGCCATAGATTCCTATGTCATCTCGACAGGAAGCCTGACACCACTGTTACAGCTCAAGAGGAAAGCGGACTTGCATGTCTCCACACGTGATGAGGCCTGGTCCCCTGTGGAAACTCCATAGGAACCCTGAGATCCATGTCAGCCGTGGAGAGGAAACCTGAGTTTTTGGCCTCATCTCCAGATGAGAACACAGGACCCAGCATTGACTAGAGAGGAATCCCAAGTGGCCTCTCGCATCTCGCATGGAGACTGGACTTTCCAGAGGCCACATGAGCGGGTCCCTGAGGTCTCCGTTGTAACTTGAGAGGAACCCCAAGTTTGCTGCCACAACTCGAGAAAAACCAGGATATTCTCCCCTCAACGTGAGATGAGGCCCTTTTCCACTGCGGCGTCTTGAGAGAAATCCCACCTTCCCTCTTGCGCCTCGAAAGACACCCATTTGTAACACACTTTTGTAACTGAAGAAGTTCCCCTACAACCCGTCTCCACTCGAGAAGAACCCCGAGGGTCCAGCAACAACTCAGGAAGAGCCCCGATTGTCACTGCTCATCTGGAGGTGAGTGTCCCTTTCCTTGCTTCATTGGGAAAGGAATCCTGGCGTTCCCATCACACGTCAAGAGGAGGTGTTCTCAACATTAAAGTCGAGAGGAACTCCAGGGGTCGTGCCACCATTCCAAAAGACCCCAATGCCCCAGTCCACTCCAGATACACCTGATTCCCCTTCACTGACTCTATTGTCACCCTGAGTATTGACCCAAACAGGATGGCATGTGTGACAGCCCTGTGGCACCACGAGAGAAAGCCACAGATCCCTATGTCAAATCGAAGGAAGACTGACACTACTGTTACAGCTCGAGAGGTAATCGGACTTGCCTGTCTCCAAACGAGATTAAGCCTGTCTCCCCTGTGGAAACTTCATAGGAACCCCGAGATCCATGTCAGCTGTGGAGAGGAAACCTGAGGTTGCGTTCTCAACTCCAGATGAGTTTCTTGGACCGAGCAACAACTAGAGAGGAATACCGAGAGGCCCCTCGCAACTCGCCTGGAGACTGGAGTTTCCTGAGGTCACACGAGCGGGTCCCTGAGGTCCCCATCGTAACTCGAGAGGAACCCCACATTTCCTGCCGCAACTCGAGAAAAACCAGGAGATTCTCCCCTCAACGTGAGATGAGGCCCTTTTCTGCTGCAGCATCATGAGAGATATCCCACCTTCCCTCTTGAACCTTGAAAGGGTCCTTGATACCCTTGAGGCAACTCAAGAAGTTCCCCGACATACACGTCTCAATCTGAGAGGAACACCGTGGCTCCCACTGCACCTCAGGAAAAGCCCCTTTTTGCCGGGGGCCAGAGTGACGAATCCTGCCCATGGCAAAGGTCATGAGGAAGGAAGCTCGACAAAATGCAGAGGCGTTTCCCCCTGTGTTCTCCTGAACATCTACCCCCCAAAACCAGCATCTGCCTGCTTTATTTTACTGTGCTTTCCACTCTTCTGACATTTTCTGGAAAAGTTAACTCAGGGCTTCATTTAACAGTCTGCTGCATATAAAAAGAATGTCTCGGTCCCCTTTGATGGCTTTCTAACTTACCTAACCGGTCTGTCCAGAGTTTACAACTACTTGTGAATTGTTTACCGCCCCCAACCGCGAGAGGCACGAAGCTTAAAGCGTCTTAAAGATACAGAGCCTTTTCTAAAAAGCTAAAAATTATACTGGTGATGGGTTTCACTGTCGAGTCAATGACTGCTGCCAGGCCACCATATTCTTTATCTTTTAGGCACCTGAAGGATATTAATCAATGTAATTGGGATATATAAAGGGAATATAGTAGTTTTGATATTAGCAACACTAGACTTTTTAATTACTTTTCTCTTTGTTATAAGTCACTGTACTCCTTTTACTTGTTATAAATTGTTGCATCCTTGCTGTGTAAAGTGTAACTTTATTTAGTGCTTTCTGAGAGTGACACCAGACTTTGGGAAGAACAAAACTATTAGGGCATATAAGTCTTCTAGTTAACAAACCCTTATCAGAAAATGGCTAGAAATGTTAATTGGCCTTCTGGCTAGAAGATGATGTACATCACCTGAGACTTGTGTATACAACTATGTATGCAGAGAAAAAGCCTGGTCTCTATAAGAGCCATGGCTGTGATGTGGCATAATTTTATATTATGCATTGATCTCTATGTACAAAAGAGATATAAAAGGCCTTTCCAGACAATAGAGGATGGGCCAGTCACTGAACTTGTTTCCCCTGTGTCTTTTCTTACTGTATTTTCTGGCTGAATTCCCATCTGGGGCGTGGAGGCTGGCTTTTAAGGTCCATGGGAGGGGGAGCCTAAGGTGGGGCATCCCCTGCTATTCAAAATGACAGCGGTGGTCCTGCATAGGTGGTACAAGTTCCTTGTCTTGGAACTTTATTGGTTTTCTACGTAAACCAAGATATTCAGCCTCTTTTCTCCACTAATTTTCCTACTATAATATTTCTTCCTAATCTCTCATTATATTTCTAATAAATAAATACGTTTTTCCTAGCCATGCTGTCCCCGCTTAGAATTACATGGATCCACCAGGGCTGGACCCCGGTACCATTTTTCCCTCCTCAATTTGAGATGAGAGTCCCTTTCCCTGCTTCACTGGGAAAGGAATCCCAGCATTCCTGTTGCACCTCAAGAGGAGGCACTCTCAACTTGAAAGTCGAGAGAAACTCCAGGGGTCCTGCCACCAATCCAAGAGACCCCGATGTCCCAGTCCACTCCAGATACACCTGATTCCCCTGCACTGACTCGACTGTCACCCCGAGTATCAACTCACAAAATGATGGCACATGTGACAGCCCTGTGGCATCTCCAGAGAAAGACACAGATCCCTATGTCAACTCGACAGGAAGACTGACACTATGGTTATAGCTCAAGAGGAAAGCGGACTTGCTTGTCTCCACATGAGACGAGGCCAGACTTCCCTGTGGAAACTCCATAGGAACCCCGAGATCCATGTCAGCAATGGAGAGGAACGCTGAGGTTGCAGCCTCTGCTCCAGATGAGGACATAGGACCCAGCACCAACTGGAGAGGAATCCTGAGAGGCCCCTCGCAACTAGCATGGAGACTGGAGTTTCCTGAGGCCACATGAACGGATCCCTGAGGTCCTCGTCGTAACTCAAGAGGAAACCCAAATTTCCTGCTGCAACTCGAGAAAAACCATGAGATTCTCCCCTCAACGCAAGATGAGGCCCTGTTCTGTTGCAGCGACTCGAGAGGAACTCAGGGGTCATGCCACCATTCCAAAAGATTGTGATGTCCCAGCCCACTCCAGATATACCTGACTCTCCTGCACTGACTCGAGGGTCACCCCGAGGATCGACTCAAAACACGATGGCAGGTGTGACAGCCCTGTTGCCCCTCAAGAGAAAGCCACCGATCCCTATGTCAACTCGACAGAAAGCTTGACACTGCTTTTCCAGCTCGAGAGGAAAGTGGACTTGCCTGTCTCCACACGAGATGAGGACTGACTCCCATGAGGAAACTCCAGAGGAACCCCGATATCCATATCTGCACTGGAGAGGAAACCTTAGGTTCAGACCTCAATTCCAGATGAGGATCTTGGCCCTGGCAGCGACTGGAGAGGAATCCCGAGAGGCCCCACACAACTCGCAGGGAGACTGGACTATCCTGAGGCAACACATGCAGGTCCCTGTGGTCCCCATTGTAACTGGAGAGGAACCCAAAGTTTCCTGCTGCAACTCGAGAAAAACCTGGAGATTCTCCCCTCAAGGCGATATCAGGCCCTTTTCCGCTGTGGCGTCTCAAGAGAAATCCCACCTTCCCACTTGAGACTTGAAAGGGTCCTTGACACCCTTGAGGCAACTCAGGAAGTTCCCTGACATACCCGTCTCCATTCGAGGGGAACACAGAATGTCCCACCACAACTCAAGATTTCAGTTCAGTTCAGTCGCTCAGTCGTGTCTGACTCTTTGAGACCCCATGAATTGCAGCATTCCAGGGCGCCCTTTCCATCACCAAATCGCGTAGTTCACTAAGACTCCCGTCCATTGAGTCAGTGATGCCATCCATCCATCTCATCCTCTGTCGTCGCCTTCTCCTCCTGCCCCCAACCCTTCCCAGCATCAGAGTCTTTTCCAATGAGTCAACTCTTCGCATGAGGTGGCCAATGTACTGGAGTTTCAGCTTTAGCATCATTCCTTCCAAAGAAACCCCAGGGCTGATCTCCTGCGGAATGGACTTTTGGATCTCCTTCCAGTCCAAGGGACTCTCAAGAGTCTTCTCCAACACCACAGTTCAAAAGCATCAATTCTTCGGCACTCAGCCTTCTTCACAGTCCAACTCTCACATCCATCCATGACCACAGGAAAAACCATTGCCTTGACTAGACGGACCTTAGTCGGCAAAGTAATGTCTCTGTTTTTGAATATGCCATCTAGGTTGGTTATAACTTTTCTTCCAAGGAGTAAGCGTCTTTTAATTTCATAGCTGCAGTCCCCATCTGCAGTGATTTTGGAGCCGAAAAAAATAACGTCTGACACTGTTTCCACTGTTTCCCCATCTATTTCCCACGAAGTGATGGGACTGGATGCTATGATCTTCGTTTTCTGAATGCTGAATTTTAAGCCAACTTTTAAACTCTCCTCTTTCACTTTCATTAAGAGGCTTTTTAGTTTCTTTTCACTTTCTGCCATAAGGGTGGTGTCATCTGCATATCTGAGGTTACTGATATTTCGCCCAGCAATCTTGATCCAAATTGTGTTCTTCTCGTCCAGCATTTCTCATGATGTACTCTGCATATAAGTTAAATAAGCAAGGTGACAATATACCGCCTTGACGCACTCCTTTTCCTATTTGGAACCAGTATGTTGTTCCATGTCCAGTTCTAAATGT
>SJYX01001659.1:4978-36333 GCA_006410675.1 Oreotragus oreotragus | reverse complement strand
GAAGACCAAGGATGAGATGGCTGGATGGCATCACGGACTCGATGGACGTGAGTCTGAGTGAACTCCGGGAGATGGTGATGGATAGGGAAGCCTGGCGTGCTGCGATTCATGGGGTCGCAAAGGGTCGGACACGACTGAGCGACTGAACTGAACAATCATATGAAAAGTTGCTCAACATCACTTATTATCAGAGAAATGGAAATCAAAACCACAGTGAGGTACTATTTCCCACCAGTCAGAATGGCTGTGATTCAAAAATTCACAAGCAAGAAATGCTGGAGAGGGTGTGGAGAAAAGGGAACCCTCTTACACTGTTGGTGGGAATGCAAACTAGTACAGCCATTATGGAGAACAGTGTGGCGATTCCTTAAAAAACTGCAAATAGAATTGCCTTATGACCCAGCAATCCCACTGCTGGGCATACACACAAAGGAAACCAGAATTGAAAGAGACATATGTACCCCAGTGTTCATTGCAGCACTGTTTATAATAGCCAGGACATGGAAGCAACCTAGATGTCCATCAGCAGATTAATGGATAAGAAACTGTGGTAAATATACACTATGGAGTATTGCTCAGCCATTAAAAAGAATACATTTGAATTAGTTCTAATGAGATGGATGAAACTGGAACCGATTATACAGAGTGAAGTAAGCCAGAGAGAAAAACACCAGCACAGTATACTAACACATATATATGGAATTTAGAGAGATGGTAATGATAACCCTATGTTTGAGACAGCAAAAGAGACACAGATATAAAAAACCGACTTTTGGACGCTGTGGGAGAGGGAGAGGGTGGGATGATTTGGTAGAATGGCATGGAAACATGTATACTATCATGTAAGAAACGAATTGCCAGTCTAGGTTCGATCCAGGATACAGGATGCTTGGGGCTGGTGCACTGGGATGACCCAGAGAGATGATATGGGGTGGGTGGTGGGAGGGGGGTTCAGGGTTGGGAACTCATGTACACCTGTGGTGGATTCATGTCAATGTATGGCAAAATGAATACAGTATTGTAAAGTGAAAAAAAAAAACCAAATTAAAACAAAGAAACAAACAATGGCAGGTGTGACAGCCCTGTGGCACCTTGAGAGAAATCGACCGAGGGTTCCCCCCACAACTCAAGAAGAGCCCCGGTTTTCTCTCCCCATCTCGAGATGATGGTCCATTTCCCTGCTTCGTCGAGAAAGGAATTCCGGCCTTCCAATAGTACTTCAAGAGGAGCCCATCTCAACTTGTAACTCAAGGGGGACTCTAGGGGTCGTGCCACCATTCCAAAAAACCCTGATGTCCCAATCCAATCCAGATACACCTGACTCCCCTGCACTCACTCGACGGTCACCCCAAGGATCGACTCAAAGCACGATGGTAGATGTGACAGCCCCTGGCACCTTGAGAGAAAGCCCACATTCCCCATGTCAACTCGACAGGAACCCTGACACCGCTTTGACAACTGGAGAGGAAAGTGGACTTGCATGTTTCCACACATGACGAGGACTGACTCCCTTGTGGAAACTCCAGAGGAACCCAGAGATCCATGTCAGCACTGGAGATGAACCCTGAGTTTTCAGCCTCAACTCCAGATGAGGACCGTGGCCCCAGAAGTGACTGGAGAGGAATCCCAAGAGGCCCCTCAAACTCGTATGGAGACCAGACTTTCCTGAGGCAACACGAACGGGTCCCTGAGTCCCTGTCATAACTCGAGAGGAAGCCCAATTTCCAGCCGTAACTCAAGAAAAACCAGGAGAGTCTCCCCTCAATGCGAGATGAGGTGCTTTTCCGCTGCGGCGTCTCAAGAGAAATCCCACTATCCCTCTTGAGTCTCGAAAGTGTCCTTGACACCCTTGACACCCTTTAGGTAACTGAACAATTTCCACGACATACCCGTCTCCATTCAAGAGGAACATCGAGGGTCCCACCACAACTCAAGAAGAGCCCCAGGTTTCCCTCCTCATCTTTAGATGAGGGTCCATTTCTCTGTTTTTTCAGGAAATGAATCCCGGCGTTGCCGTCACACCTAAAGAGGAGACGGTCTCAACTTGAAACTCGAGAGGAACTGCAGTGGTCATGCCACAAATCCAAAAGGCCCCAATGTCCCAATCCTCTCCAGATACACCTGACTCTCCTGCACTGACAGGGCGTTCACATCGAGATTTGACTCAAAACATGATAGCAGGTGTGACAGCCCTGTAGCATCTCAAGCGAAAGCCACTGATCCCTATGCCAACTAGACAGGAAGCCTGACACTGCTTTGACAGCTCGAGAGGAAAGCAGACTTGCATGTCTGCACATGATATGAGGCCTGACTCCCCTGTGGAAACTCCCCCGAATTCCATGTTAGCACAGGAGAGGGAATTTCCGTTCTCAACTCCAGATGAGGACCTCGGTCCTGGCAGCGACTGGAGAGGAATCCCGAGAGGTCCCTCGCAACTAGCTTGGAGATTGGACTTTCCTGAGGCAACAAGAGCAGGTCCCTGAGGTCCTAGTCATAACTCGAGTGGAACCCCAAGTTTCCTGCCACAACTCGAGAAAAACCAGGAGATTCTCCCTTCAACGCCTGATGAGGCCCTTTTCCACTGCAGATGTCTCAAGAGAAATCCCACCTTCCCTCTTGAGCCTCAAAAGAGTCTTTGACACCCTTGAGGCAACTCAAGAAGTTCCCTGACATAACCATCTCCACTCGAGAGGAACACTGAGGGTCCTGCCACAACTCAATCAACGCCTGATGAGGCCCTTTTCCACTGCAGATGTCTCAAGAGAAATCCCACCTTCCCTCTTGAGCCTCAAAAGAGTCTTTGACACCCTTGAGGCAACTCAAGAAGTTCCCTGACATAACCATCTCCACTCGAGAGGAACACTGAGGGTCCTGCCACAACTCAATCAACGCCTGATGAGGCCCTTTTCCACTGCAGGTGTCTCAAGAGAAATCCCACCTTCCCTCTTGAGCCTCAAAAGAGTCTTTGACACCCTTGAGGCAACTCAAGAAGTTCCCTGACATAACCATCTCCACTCGAGAGGAACACTGAGGGTCCCGCCACAACTCAAGAAGAGCCCTGGTTTTCTCTCCTCATCTCGAAATGAGGGTCCTTTTCCCTGCTTCGTTGGGAAAGGGATCCTGGCATTCCCGTCGCACCTCAGGAGAAGGCGGTGTCAACTTGACACTCGAGAGGAACTCCAGGGGTCGTGCCACCATTCCAAAAGACCATGATTATCAGGAGCCAGCATGGGAGATCCCACCCTAACAAGGTCATGTGGAGAGACCAGACAGGACAAGCTGAGTCAGGTCTCAAGGGGTCCTCTGCCTGAGCATCTACCCCCAAACCAAAATCTGTCCGCTTACTGTCTCCTATACTATACTCTTCTGACATTACAGGGGGTATCCCCAACCACCTTTCTCTGGAAAAAGTTAACTTAGAGCTCCAATTGTCTCCTGAATTTTAAAGGAGTGTCTCAGCTCAAATCCCTCTGATGGATGTCTAACTTGCTTGACAAGTTCCCCTGGACTTTTATAACTTGTGATACAGCCCCCCAACTGTGATAGGCATGCAGCTTAAAGCTTCTCAAAGATACAGAGCCTTTTCTAAAAAGCTAGAAATTATATTGGTGATGGGTTCCACTGTTGAGTCAATGACTGCTGCCAGGCCTCCATATTCTTTATCTTTTAGGCACCTGAAGGATATTAATCAATGTAATTTGGATATAGAAAAAGGAATACAGTAGTTTTAATGTTAGCAACACTTGTCTTTTGAGTTAATGAATTTTCTCTTTGTTATAAAGCACTGTACTCCTTTTTCCTTGTTATACATTGTTCTGTCCTTGCTATGTAAGAATGTAACTTTATTTAGTGGTTTCTGAGAGTGGCACCAGACTGTGGGAAGAACAACACTATTAAGGCAAATAAGCTTTCTGGTTGACAGACCCTTATCAGAAAAGGGCCGTAAATGTTAATTGGACTTCTGGCCAGAAGATAATGTAAATCACCAATGACTTGTGTATACAGCTGGGTGTGCAGAGAGAAATCCCAGTCTTGATAAGATTCAGGGCTGCTGACTCTGTATAATTTTGTAATATCCATTGATCTCTATGTACAACCAAAATTATAAAGAGCCTTTCCGGATAATAAAAGATAGGCCAGTCACTGGAAAAACTGGTTTCTCCCATGTTGACTCTCTCTCTCTCTCTCTCTCTTTCTCCCTCTCCCTCCCTCTCCTTTTCAGGCTGAATTCCCATCTGGGGCATGGAGGCTCACCATGTCTACTTACCCTTGCTTCTAAGACTCACGTGAGAGGGAGCCCAAGGCGGGGCACCCTCTGCTATTCAAGCAGGCGGTGGTGGCTTATGTAGATGGTGCAAACCTCTTGTCTCGGGGTTTTATTAGCTCTCTACATAACCTAAGGTATTCAACATCTTTTCTCCACTAAGTTTCCTACTATACTCTTCTATCCTAATCTTTATATTTCTAATTAAATAATTTTTTCTATGACACCAACTCCATCTCCCCTTCGAATTCCCTGGATCCACCAGGGCTGGACCCCAGCAAGTGGCGCCCAGAACTGGCTATTTGACGGTAGGTCTCAGAAGTCTTCAGTAATTCGGGACGGATAGGATGTCACTCAGGTTCCTAGGACCCCCCTGCATAAGATAGGTATGGTTAGAAAGAGTGGGAAGTGTTTAAGGGTTGAAAGAAACCGATGGGTTGAAAGAAACCGACGGGTTGAAAGACACCGCCCCCCCCCCCCGTTAGTGAAGGGGAGACGGGTTGAAAGAAACCCCTCTTGGCAAGAGTATAAGCCTTGACAAGGCAGACTTTCTACGGGTTGAAGGAAACCTCCTTCTGCATGGATATAAACCTTGAAAAGGCAGTTTTTTATGGGTTGAAAAGAAACCCCCCTTTGGCTAAGGTAAAACCCTTGACAAGGCAGATATTTCTATAAATCTTAAGTTTCTGACACGGGTAACAATGAGTTAAAAGACTGACAAGTCTTTATAGAACTAATTTTGCAACTGTTAAACAAAAGAGAAATTAAAGTTAAAAAGGCTGTTGTTCAATTGTTTTTTAAATTTGTATAAGAGCAATGTCCTTGGTTTCCAGAAAAGGGCACTGTTAATTTAGATATTTGGGTGAAGCTAGCAAAACAGCTAAAAACGTATTATACTTTGCATGGGCTTTTAAATGCTTTTGCTCTGTGGAATATGATTAGAAAGGTTCTGGACCCCCATCATGAGGCTGTTAGATAGCCTATGGGAGAGGCTATAGCGGTGTATGGTAGTGGGTCTCCACCTTCTACTGAGATCATATTTTCTGCAATTGATGAAGAAAAGGAGGGATACTGTGCTCTACCTCCCGAGGAAGGAGAGGGTTTACAGGATGCTGCGGCTTGGCGCCCTGGCGAGCCCCCTCCCCATCTACGCACACCTTTAAAACCTTATCCAACACTTTCTGATTTAAGGCGACCACCCCACCTCTGCTTGCACCTCCCCAGGGCTTAAGAACTCCCCACTTTGCATCCAAAGCCTCCCAGAACATTGCTTAAGGTTGAAAAAGATAGGGAAATATTTTTAAACAAAGGAGCTTTTAAAACAGAGCCTGGTTCTTGCATAAAACTCCCTTGGGGTGGCCTCCCCGAAGCAAAAAGAAATAAAAGAGAAAAAGAAAAAAGAAAGAAAAATAATCATAATAAAAAGGATTCTACAAATAAAAAATGTTTCTCTTATGGCAAAATAGAACATTTTTGCCAGCAATGTCCTGCTAAACAGAGACAACAAACCATGCCAATCAACCCCAGGTAGCTTAGGACTGGACTTCAGCTCCACCACTGCAACAGTATTACCCTTGACGTGCCAGTTACTCCAATTCCAATGGGAGTGGCTGACCTCCTGCCTGAGGGCATTGTAGAACTTGTGCTAGGGCGTAGCTTGCTTTCTTTTCAAGGAATTTCGGTGGTGTCTGGCGTAGTAGATTATGATTATACTGAAAAAATTAAAGCTTTGGTCTCACCACCTACTAAAACTGTGCAAACTGATAAAGATTAAAGAATAACACAGCTTTTGCTTTTACCTTATTAGACAAGGAAAACCTTGACTTCTCAAGCTAGGGGCTCCAGAAAATTTGGATCTAGTGATCTAGCTTTTTGGGTGCAGGGAATTACAGCTTCTAGGTCTTTAAGAGATCTTTTAATTCAAGGATATAAAATGTCAGGGCTGTTAGACACTAGAACAGACATTTCTTGCATTGCTGGGAAAGACTGGCCCAGCTCCTGGCCAACACATACTACTGAAAATGAATTGGTGTGATTAGAGAAAGTGATATGTGGATTGGGAATGCTGCAGAGGAAAAGGTAAGGGAGAGTTTAAAACCTTGGTGAGTAGTGAGTTCCCCATTGGAGGAGGCATTCAAGCAAAGATTAGATGGTTGCTTGTCATCTAAAAAGCTATAGATCAGATTTGGGTTATGGAAGGATAACTGGAGAAGCGTATAAAGATATTGTGCAACACCTCTTTATTTGCTTCTCATATTTAGGTCTGCCAAAAGTTTTGAAAACTGATAATGTCCCTTTGAAGCTGCAGAGAGATTGTTTACTAACTTTAAATGATTTCCAAAAATTATTAAGGGATATTAATTGAATACTCCCACATTTAAAACTGACTACTGCAGATTTAAAGCCTTTTGTTTGATTGCTTAAAACACAATCCTAATCCCAGTTCTAAGAGAAAGTTGACTAATGAGACAGAGTCGGCTCTTGTTAAAGTGGATGAGGCTTTAAACAATCAGTTAATTAGGATTAATATTACCAAAAGATGGGATTAAATTATTCTTCCCACAAAACATACACCTACAGGATGCTTGTGACAAGAAGGCCCATTGGTTCCATCTACCAGTGACCCCAACAAAAATAGCTTCATCTTATCCCAGCTTGGTGGCACAATTAATTTTAGAAGGAAGAAAAAAAATGTGGAACTTTTTAGAAAAGAAGTAGCAAATATATTAATTCCATTCAATGAGGATCAACTGCAAGTCTTTTAAAAAATAGTAATGATTGGCAAGTTGCCCTGATAGACTTCAGGGGTTAAATTTTGTTTCATTTGCCCTCAAGCCTCCACAGTAGTTAAACATGCAAAAATATTAAATTGGCAGTTTGAGGATACCTGTGAAAATTTCCTAACTCTATGTAGCTCCTTCGCTTCCCTTTACCCTATGGGGAAGGGATGTGCTGTCTCAAATAGGAGTTTCTCGGAAAAGGGATTTCTCAATTTCTTAGTTATTGATAGGCGGTACAGTTAACAATAATTTATATGTTGTTATAAATACATAATATAACTATATTTGCCTAATTACAGTTTGCCTAAATAGGTATGGTTATAAATAAAATAAAAAAAACCTAATTCTGTTTATAAATCTATACTTAATTAATTTGTATATGAATTACTATGTATACTATATATACTAAATATATACTGTATAATTATATTATATATATAATATATATATTGTGGTATTATAATATGTATGTGGCTGATTTTGATTGGTATAGATTGGTGTGCTGTGATAACATATATACTGTATAATTATATTGTGTGTGTGACATATATTATTACAGTGCATTGGTTTGTGTTGGTTGGTATTAGTTGTGTGCATGTTGTATTGCTGCAATATATACTAATTAATATGCTAATTATAAAGATCAATTCAAGCAAATTGATTTATATATGTTATATGTCAATAAGTTTATACTTATTGCCATATATAAATACATATAGTTCCCCCTATCAGATTTTACAACATGCTCTCTTTGTAATAAATAATTTAAATGCTGATTCGTCTGGAACAACAAAATGCAAAGCCATTGATAAAGTGGAAGAACCTCCTCTCCGGACAATGGGAAAGGTCCTGACCCATTATTAACTGGCGGTCGAGGATGTGCTTGTATTTTTTTTTCCAGAGGATGCAATTCGTCAATTTGGATCCTGGAGAGGCTGATTCATCATGTCACAGTTCCCTAGGCCCCTGGCTCCTCCACTGTCACGACCCCAAAAAACAAAAAGGGAACTCTTTTGCCGCCGTGGCTGCATGAAACAGCAGTGTACCAGGAGCTGTGGGTGGGGCCAACCTCACTGATGGGACCCAGTGTGCGGTGCCCGCTGGCAGGAGAGTGAAGATAAACATCGAGATCCTGGCAGGACTGACAGAGCTGCTGCAGTGTGAACTCTGACCAGAAAATAATTCTACTTATTCTGTTTTGGCTTGTCTACCCTCTCTTATGTTTTTCTTTTCACCAGTGATTCTGGAAAACTTAATGTACAAATGGACTTAATGTAGTGTCTTGTGAACAATGTATGCTTTCATTTTGCTTAACTCCTCAATATAATGTTTGTTCTTCTGTGGTGTTAAAATGTCCACCCTATATTATGGTGCCTGTAACTGTAACTACTTATTGGTATGATAATTATGGTCTTGATGTGTTAAAACAGCTACAAGATTTAATGCGATCAGGATGATTTGTGGGCTTCCTAATCTTAGGGAATTCAGCTTTAATACCAACAATTACTACTGTTACTGTTACTATTACTTTGGCAGCAATATCATTGACTCAACAAGTGCAAACTGCTCAATATGTTGAAAAATCATATTTTAGGTGTTTGGAACAGCTCAGATATTGGTTTAGATTTAGGGAAACTTTATAATCAGATATAGACCAGGGAACACTCCTGATTGAATTTTACTGCCACAGGAGCAGCTAATGACTTTTTCCACACCTTCTCTAATTTTATTTAAGGGAAGAACATTCTGTCTACTATTTTCAGCTATGCTGCTGTGGGTGCTCTTCTTTTGCTTCTCATAATCATTTTTCCTTGTATTGTCAGAATTCTTCGACAGAACCTTCAGAAGCTCACAACTGAACTAAATCTGGCTGTCTTAAGAAATAAAAAAGGGGGAGAAGTCAGGAGCCAGTATGGGAGATCACAGCCAGGACAAGGTCATGTGGAGAGACCTGATGGGGCAAGGCAAGTCAGGTCTCAAGGGGTCCTCTGCCTGAGCATCTACCCAGAAACCAAAATCTGTTTACTGTCTGCTGTACTATAATCTTCTGACATTACAGGGGGTTATCCCCAACCACCTTTCTCTGGAAAAAGTTAACTTAGAGCTCCAACTGGTCTCCTGCATATGAAAGGAGTGTCTCAGCTCAAATCCATCTGATGGCTATCTAACTTTCCTGACAGGTTCCCCCAGACTTTCAAAACTTGTGAATTGTTTACAGCCCCCCAAAGGTGACAGGCATGGAGCTTAAAGCATCTTAAAGATATAGAGCCTTTTCTGAAAAGTTAGAAAATATATTGGTGATGAGTTCCACTGTTGAGTCAATGGCTGCTGCCAGGCCTCCATATTCTTTATCTTTTAGGCACCTGAAGGATATTAATCAATGTAATTGGGATATAGAAAAAGAAATACAGTAGTTTTAATATTAGCAACACTAGACTTTTGAGTTAGTGAATTTTCTCTTTATTATACATCACTGTACTCCCCTTTCCTTGTTATAAGTTGTTCTATCCTTGCTATATAAGAATGTAACTTTATTTAGTGCTTTCTGAGAATGGCAGCAGACTTTGGGAAGAACAACATTATTAAGGCAAATAAGTTTTCTGGTTGACGGACACTTATCAGAAAAAGGCTATAAAATGTTGATTGGCCTTCTGGCCAGAAGATGATGTAAATCACCTAAGACTTGTGTATACAGCTGGGTATGCAGAGAGAAAGCCTGGTCCCGATGAGAGTCAGGGCTGCTGATGCTGCATAATTTTGTATTATCCATTGATCTCTAAGTACAACCAAAAGTATAAAAAGCCTTTCCAGACAATAAAAGATGGGCCAGTCACTGGAAATAATGGTTTCCCCAGTGTCGACTCTCTCTCTCTCTCTCTCTCTCTCCCTCTCCTTTTCAGACTGAATTCGCATCTGGGACGTGGAGGCTCACCATGTCTACTTACTTGCCCTGGCTTCTAAGCCCCACATGAGAGAGTGCACAAGGTGGGGAACCTTCCGCTATTCAAGTGGGCGCTCATGGCCTACGTAGAAGGGGCAAACCTCTTGGCTCGGGGTTTTATTAGCTCTTGGCATAACCCAAGTTGTTTAGCCACTTTTCTCTCACTAATTTTCTTACTATACTATTCTTTCCTAATCTTTATATTTCTAATTGAATAATTTTTATAAGATGCCAACTCTGTCTCTCCTTAGATCTCCTGGATCCACCGGGACTGGACTCCGAAACCCGATGTGCCAATCCACTCCAGATACACCTGATTCCCCTGCACTCACTTGACTGTCACCATGATTATCGACTCACAACACAATAGCACGTGTGACAGCCCTGTGGCACCTGGAGAGAGAGCCACAGATCCCTATGTCAACACGACAGGAAGCCTGACATTGTCTTTCCAGCTCGAGAGGAAAGCAGACTTGCCAGTCTCCACACAAGAGGAGGCTTGACTCCCCTGTGGAAACTCCATAGGAACCCTGAGATCCAGGTCATCACTGGAGAGGAACCCTGAGATTCCGTCCTCAGCTCAAGATGAGGATTTGGACACAGCACTGACTGGAGAGGAATCCCGAGAGGCCCCTCACAATTCGCATGGACACTGGCTTTTCTTGAGGCAACACGAGCAGGTCCATGAGATTCTTGTTGTAATTCGAGAGGACCCCCAAGTTTCCTGCCCCAACTTGAGAAAAACCAGGAGATTCTCCCCTCAACACGAGATGAGGATCCACTGCGGTGTCTCAAGAGAATCCCACCTGCCCTCTTGAGCCTCAAAAGGGTACCTGACACCCTTGAGACAACTCAAGAAGTTCCCCGACATACACGTCTCCACTTGAGAGGAACACCGAGGGTCCTGCCACAACTCAAGAAGAGCCCTGGTTTTCCCTCCTCATCTCCAAATGAGGGTCCATTTCCCTTCTTTGTGAGGAAAGGAATCCCAGCGTTCCTGTTGCACCTCAAGAGGAGGCGGTCTCAACTTGACACTCGAGAGGAATGCCAGGGGTCATGCCATCATTGCAAAAGACCCCAGTTGCCGGGAGCCAGCACAGGAGATCCCTCCCTGGACTAGGTCGTGCGGAGAGACCTGACGAGGCAAGGCGAGTCAGGATTCAAGGGATCCTCTGCCTGAGCATCTACCTCAAAACCAAAATCTGTCTGTTTACTGTCTGCTTTACTATACTCTTCTGACATTACAGGGCGCTATTCCCAATGACCTTTCTCTGGAAAAAGTTAACTTAGAGCTCCAAATGGTCTCCTGCATATGAAAGGAGTGTCTCAGCTCAAATCCCTCTGATGGCTCTGTAACTTTCTTGACAGGATCCCCGCACTTTTACAACTTGTGATACAGACCCCCAACANTTACTGTTACTATTACTTTGGCAGCAATATCATTGACTCAACAAGTGCAAACTGCTCAATATGTTGAAAAATCATATTTTAGGTGTTTGGAACAGCTCAGATATTGGTTTAGATTTAGGGAAACTTTATAATCAGATATAGACCAGGGAACACTCCTGATTGAATTTTACTGCCACAGGAGCAGCTAATGACTTTTTCCACACCTTCTCTAATTTTATTTAAGGGAAGAACATTCTGTCTACTATTTTCAGCTATGCTGCTGTGGGTGCTCTTCTTTTGCTTCTCATAATCATTTTTCCTTGTATTGTCAGAATTCTTCGACAGAACCTTCAGAAGCTCACAACTGAACTAAATCTGGCTGTCTTAAGAAATAAAAAAGGGGGAGAAGTCAGGAGCCAGTATGGGAGATCACAGCCAGGACAAGGTCATGTGGAGAGACCTGATGGGGCAAGGCAAGTCAGGTCTCAAGGGGTCCTCTGCCTGAGCATCTACCCAGAAACCAAAATCTGTTTACTGTCTGCTGTACTATAATCTTCTGACATTACAGGGGGTTATCCCCAACCACCTTTCTCTGGAAAAAGTTAACTTAGAGCTCCAACTGGTCTCCTGCATATGAAAGGAGTGTCTCAGCTCAAATCCATCTGATGGCTATCTAACTTTCCTGACAGGTTCCCCCAGACTTTCAAAACTTGTGAATTGTTTACAGCCCCCCAAAGGTGACAGGCATGGAGCTTAAAGCATCTTAAAGATATAGAGCCTTTTCTGAAAAGTTAGAAAATATATTGGTGATGAGTTCCACTGTTGAGTCAATGGCTGCTGCCAGGCCTCCATATTCTTTATCTTTTAGGCACCTGAAGGATATTAATCAATGTAATTGGGATATAGAAAAAGAAATACAGTAGTTTTAATATTAGCAACACTAGACTTTTGAGTTAGTGAATTTTCTCTTTATTATACATCACTGTACTCCCCTTTCCTTGTTATAAGTTGTTCTATCCTTGCTATATAAGAATGTAACTTTATTTAGTGCTTTCTGAGAATGGCAGCAGACTTTGGGAAGAACAACATTATTAAGGCAAATAAGTTTTCTGGTTGACGGACACTTATCAGAAAAAGGCTATAAAATGTTGATTGGCCTTCTGGCCAGAAGATGATGTAAATCACCTAAGACTTGTGTATACAGCTGGGTATGCAGAGAGAAAGCCTGGTCCCGATGAGAGTCAGGGCTGCTGATGCTGCATAATTTTGTATTATCCATTGATCTCTAAGTACAACCAAAAGTATAAAAAGCCTTTCCAGACAATAAAAGATGGGCCAGTCACTGGAAATAATGGTTTCCCCAGTGTCGACTCTCTCTCTCTCTCTCTCTCTCTCTCTCTCTCCCTCTCCTTTTCAGACTGAATTCGCATCTGGGACGTGGAGGCTCACCATGTCTACTTACTTGCCCTGGCTTCTAAGCCCCACATGAGAGAGTGCACAAGGTGGGGAACCTTCCGCTATTCAAGTGGGCGCTCATGGCCTACGTAGAAGGGGCAAACCTCTTGGCTCGGGGTTTTATTAGCTCTTGGCATAACCCAAGTTGTTTAGCCACTTTTCTCTCACTAATTTTCTTACTATACTATTCTTTCCTAATCTTTATATTTCTAATTGAATAATTTTTATAAGATGCCAACTCTGTCTCTCCTTAGATCTCCTGGATCCACCGGGACTGGACTCCGAAACCCGATGTGCCAATCCACTCCAGATACACCTGATTCCCCTGCACTCACTTGACTGTCACCATGATTATCGACTCACAACACAATAGCACGTGTGACAGCCCTGTGGCACCTGGAGAGAGAGCCACAGATCCCTATGTCAACACGACAGGAAGCCTGACATTGTCTTTCCAGCTCGAGAGGAAAGCAGACTTGCCAGTCTCCACACAAGAGGAGGCTTGACTCCCCTGTGGAAACTCCATAGGAACCCTGAGATCCAGGTCATCACTGGAGAGGAACCCTGAGATTCCGTCCTCAGCTCAAGATGAGGATTTGGACACAGCACTGACTGGAGAGGAATCCCGAGAGGCCCCTCACAATTCGCATGGACACTGGCTTTTCCTGAGGCAACACGAGCAGGTCCATGAGATTCTTGTTGTAATTCGAGAGGACCCCCAAGTTTCCTGCCCCAACTTGAGAAAAACCAGGAGATTCTCCCCTCAACACGAGATGAGGATCCACTGCGGTGTCTCAAGAGAATCCCACCTGCCCTCTTGAGCCTCAAAAGGGTACCTGACACCCTTGAGACAACTCAAGAAGTTCCCCGACATACACGTCTCCACTTGAGAGGAACACCGAGGGTCCTGCCACAACTCAAGAAGAGCCCTGGTTTTCCCTCCTCATCTCCAAATGAGGGTCCATTTCCCTTCTTTGTGAGGAAAGGAATCCCAGCGTTCCTGTTGCACCTCAAGAGGAGGCGGTCTCAACTTGACACTCGAGAGGAATGCCAGGGGTCATGCCATCATTGCAAAAGACCCCAGTTGCCGGGAGCCAGCACAGGAGATCCCTCCCTGGACTAGGTCGTGCGGAGAGACCTGACGAGGCAAGGCGAGTCAGGATTCAAGGGATCCTCTGCCTGAGCATCTACCTCAAAACCAAAATCTGTCTGTTTACTGTCTGCTTTACTATACTCTTCTGACATTACAGGGCGCTATTCCCAATGACCTTTCTCTGGAAAAAGTTAACTTAGAGCTCCAAATGGTCTCCTGCATATGAAAGGAGTGTCTCAGCTCAAATCCCTCTGATGGCTCTGTAACTTTCTTGACAGGATCCCCGCACTTTTACAACTTGTGATACAGACCCCCAACAGTGAGAGGCATGCAGCTTAAAGCATCTTAAAAATATAGAGCCTTTTCGAAAAAGCTAGAAATTATATTGGTGATGGATACATCATGAGAAACGCTGGACTTGAAGAAACACAAGCTGGAATCAAGATTGCCGGGAGAAATATCAATAACCTCAGATATGCAGATGACACCACCCTTATGGCAGAAAGTGAAGAGGAGCTACAAAGCCTCTTGATGAAAGTGAAAGAGGAGAGTGAAAAAGTTGGCTTAAAGCTCAACATTCAGAAAACGAAGATCATGGCATCAAGTCCCATCACTTCATGGGAAATAGATGGGAAAACAGTGTCAGACTTTATTTTTTTGGGCTCCAAAATCACTGCAGATGGTGACTGCAGCCATGAAATGAGAAGNGAAGATCATGGCATCCGGTCCCATCACTTCATGGGAAATAGATGGGGAAACAGTGGAAACAGTGTCAGACTTTATTTTTTTGGGCTCCAAAATCACTGCAGATGGTGACTGCAGCCATGAAATTAGAAGACACTTACTCCTTGGAAGAAAAGTTATGACCAACCTAGATAGTATATTCAAAAGCAGAGACATTACTTTGCCGACTAAGGTCTGTCTAGTCAAGGCTATGGTTTTTCTGGACTGTGAAGAAGGCTGAGCACCGAAGAATTGATGCTTTCAAACTGTGGAGTTGGAGAAGACTCTTGAGAGTCCCTTGGACTGCAAGGAGATCCAACCAGTCCATTCTGAAGGAGATCAACCCTGGGAATTCTTTGGAAGGAATGATGCTAAAGCTGAAACTCCAGTACTTTGGCCACCTCATGTGAAGAGTTGACTCATTGGAAAAGACTCTAATGCTAGGAGGGATTGGGGGCAGGAGGAGAAGTGGACGACCGAGGATGAGATGGCTGGATGGCATCACGGACTCGATGGACGTGAGTCTGAGTGAACTCTGAGTGATGGTAATGAACAGGGAGGCCTGGCGTGCTGCGATTCATGGGGTCGCAAAGAATCGGACACGACTGAGTGATTGAACTGACCTGATGGATTCTACTCTTGAGTCAATGACTGCTGCCAGACCTTCATATTCTTTCTCTATTACACACCTGGAGGATATTAATCAATGTAATGGGGATATAGCCAAAGGAATACAGTAGTTTTAATGTTAGCAACAATAGACTTCTGAGTTAATGAATTTTCTCTTTGTTATACATCACTGTACTCTTCTTTCCTTGTTATAAATTGTTGTGTCCTTGCTATGTAAGAATGTAACTTTACTTAGTGCTTTCTGAGACTGGCACCAGACTTTGGGAAGAACAACACTATTAAGGCAAATAAGCTTTCTGTTTGACAGACCCTTATCAGAAAAGGGCTGTAAAATGTTAATTGGCTTTCTGGCCAGAAGATGACGTAAATCACCTAAAACTTGTGTATACAGCTGGGTATGTATAGAGAAAGCCTGGTCTCAATAAGAGTCAGGGCTATTGATGCTGCATAATTTTGTATTATCCATTGATCTCTATGTACAACCAAAAGGATAAAAAGCCTTCCTGGACAATAAAAGATGGGCCAGTCACTGGAAAGACTGATTTCTCCCGTGTTGACTCTCAATCTCTCTTTCTCCCTCTCCCTCCCTCTCCTTTTCAGACTGAATTCTCATCTGGGGCATGGAGGCTCACCATGTCTACTTATGTGTCCTGGATTCTAAGACCAATGCGAGAGGGAGCCCAAGGTGGGGCACTCTCCGCTATTCAAGTGGGCACTGGTGGCCTACGTAGATGGTGCTAACCTCTTGTCTTGGGGTTTATTAGCTCTCCACATAACCCAAGTTAGTCAGCCTCTTTTCTCCACTAATTTTCCTACTATAATATTTTATCCTAATCTTCATATTTCTAATTAAATAATTTTTTCTAGACACCAACTCTGTTTCCCCTTCAAATTTCCTGATCCACCCGGGCTGGACCCCAACACCCAATGTCCAAATCCACTCCAGATACACCTGATTCCCCTGTAATGACAGTCACCCGGATTATTGACTCATAACGTGACGGCACGTGTGACAGCCCTGTAGCACCTCTAGAGAAAGCCACAAATCCCTATGTCAACTCGACAGGAAGCCTGACACTACTGTTAAAGCTCGAGAAGAAAGTGGACTTATATGTCTCCACAAGAGACGAGTCCTGACTCCCCGGTTGAAACTCCACAGAAACCATGAGATCAATGTCAGCACTGTAGAGGAACCCTGAGGTTCCGGCCTCAGCTCCAGATGAGGACCTAGGACCCAGCACCGCCTGGAGAGGAATCCTGTGCGGCCCCTCCCAACTCACATGGAGACTGGCCTTTCCAGAGGCAACACGAGCGGGTATCTGAATTCCCTGTCGTAACTCAAGAGGAACCCCATGTTTCCTGCCGCAACTCGAAAGAAACAAGGAGATTCTCCCCTCAAAGCGAGATATGGCCCTTTTCCTCAGTGGCATCTCGAGAGAAATCCCAACTTCTCTCTTGAGCTTTGAAAGGGTCCTTGACACCCTTGTTGTAACTCAAGAAGTTCTCCGACATACCCATCTCCAGTCGAGAGTAATACCGTGGGTCCCACCACAACTCAAGAAGAACAGCGTTTTTCATTCCTCATCTCGAGATGAGGGTCCATTTCCCTGCTTTGTCGGGGAAGGAATCATGGCTTTCCTTTGCAGCTCAAGAGGAGGCGGTCTCAACTTGACCCTTGAGAGGAACTCCAGGGGTCGTGCCACTATTCCAAAAGACCCCAAAGTCCCAATCCACTCCAGAAACACCTGACTCCCCTGCACTGACTCTACAGTCACCCCGAGGATCGACTCAAAACACGATGGCAGGTTTGACAGCTCTGTGGCACCTTGAGAGAAAGCCACCAATCCCTATGTCAACTCGACAGGAAGCTGACACTGCTGTTCCAGATCGAGAGGAAAGCGGACTTGCATGTCTCCAAATGAGACAAGGCCTGATTCCCCTGTGGAAACTCCAGAGGAACACTGAGATCCATGTCAGCACTGGAGAGGAAACCTGAGCTTCTGGCCTCAACTCTAGATGAGGACCTTGGCCCTGGCAGCGACTGGAGAGGAATCCTGAGAGGCCCTTTGCACCTCGCATGGAGACTGGTCTTTCCTGAGGCAACACAAGTCGGTCCCTGAGGTCCCCATCGTAACTCGAGAGAAACCACAAGTTTGCTGCTGCAACTCAAGAAAAACCAGGAGATTCCTCCCTCAACGTGAGATGAGGCCCATTTCCACTGTGGTATCTCGAGAGAAATCACACCTGCCCTCTTGAGCCTCGAAAGGTTACTTGACACGCTTGAGACAACCCAAGAAGTTACCCGACGTACCCTTCTCCACTCGACAGGAGCACCAAGTGGCCCACCACAACTCAAGAAGAGCCTTGATTTACCCTCCTCATCTCGAGATGAGGGTCCATTTCCCTGCCACGTAGGGAAAGGAATCCCGACGTTCCCTTCGCACCTCAAGAAGTGGCGGTCTCAACCTGAAACTCGAGAGGAACTCCAGAAGTTGTGCCACCATTCCAAAGGAATCCGACGTCCCAGTCCACTCCAGATACACCTGACTCCCCTGCTTTGACTCGACCTTCAACCTTAGGATCAACTCAAAAACAATGGCAGGTCTGTCACACTGAGAGAAAGCCACGATCCACATGTCACCTCAACAGGAAGCCTGACTCTTCTTTGACAACTCAGGAGGAAAGCGGACTTGCATGTCTGCACAAGAGATGAGGCCTGACTCCCCTGTGGAAACTCCAGAGGAATCCCGAGATCCATGTCAGCACTGGTGAGGATACCTGAGGTTCCGGCCTGAACTCCAGAGGAGGACCTCGGCCCCGCCAGCGACTGGAGAGTAATCCTGAGAGGCCCCTCGGACCTCGCATGGAGACTGGACTTTCCTGAGGGAACATGAGCGGGTCCCTGAGGTCCCTGTTGTAACTCGTGAGGAACTGCAAGTTTCCTGCTGCAACTCAAGAAAAACCAGGAGATTCTCCCCTCAAAGCGAGAAGAGGCCCTTTTCCACTGTTGTGTCTCGAGAGAAATCCCACCTTACTTATTAAGCCTCGAAAGAGCCCTTGACACCCTGAGGCAACTCAAGATGTTCCCTGACATACCCGTCTCCACGTGAGAGGAACCCTGAGGGTCCTGCCACAACTCAAGAAGAGTCCTGGTTTTCCCTCCTCATCTCGAGATGAGGGTCCATTTCCTTGCTTCGTTGGGAAACGAATCCTGGCGTTCCCGTCGCAACTCAAGAGGAGGCCGTCTGAAATTGTCACTCGAGACGATCTTCAGGGGTCGTGCCACCATTCCAAAAGACCACGATATCCCAGTCCGCTCCAGAAACACCTGACTCTTCTGCACTGACTCGACGGACACCACGAGGATCGACTCAAAACACGATGGAAGTTGTGATAGCCCTGTGGCACGATGAGAGAATGCCACTGATCCCTATGTTAACTCGATATGAAAGCTGACACTGCTTTGACAGCTCAAGAGGAAAGCGGACTTGTGTGTCTACACATGAGATGAGGCCTGACTCCCCTGTGGAAACTCCAGAGGACCCGAGATCCATGTCAGAACTGGAACAGAAACCTGAGGTTCCGGCCTCAAATCCAGATGAGGACCTCTGTCCCAGCAGCGCCTTTAGAGGAATCCCGAGAGACTCCTCACAACTCGCATGGAGACTGGACTTCATGAGGCAACACGAGTGGGTCCCTGAGGTCCCTTTCGTAAATCGAGAGGAACCACCAGTTTCCTGCCACAACTCAAGAAAAACCAAGAGATTCTCCCCTCAAAGCGAGATGAGGTCCTTTTCCACTGCGGCATCACTAGAGAAATCCCAGCTTCCCTCTTGAGCCTCAAATGGGTCCTTGACACCCTTGAGCCAACTCAAGAAGTTCTCCGACATACTTGTCTCCACTCGAGAGGAACATCGAGGGTTCCACCACAACTCAAGAAGAGCCTCGATTTTCCCTTCTCATCTCGAGATGAGGTTCCATTTCCCTGCTTCTTCGGGAAAGGAATCTCGGTGTTCCCGTCACACCTCAACAGGAAGCTGTCTCAACTTGACACTCGAGAGGAAATCCAGGGGTCGTGCCACCACTCCAAAAGACCCCGATGTCCCAATCCACTCCAGATACACCTGTTTCTGCTGCACTGACTTGACAGTAAACTCGAGGTTTGACTCAAAACATGATGGCAGAGGAGACAGCCCTGTGGCACCTTGAGAGGAAGCCACTGATCCCTATGTTAACTCGACAGGGAGCCTGACACTGCTTTTCCAGCTCGAGAGGAGATCAGATTTGCATGTCTGCACACAAGACTAGCCCTGACTCCCCTGTTGAATCTCCCGAGCAACCCCGAGATCCATGTCAGCACTGGAAAGGAACACTGAGGTTCCTGCCTCAACTACAGATGAGGATCTCAGCTCCAGCAGCAACTGGAGAGGAATCCCGAGATGCCCCTTGCAACTCGCATGGAGACTGGACTTTCCTGAGGCAACATGAGTGGTTCCCTGAGGTACCCATCGTAACTTGAGAGGAACCCCAAGTTTCCTGCTTCAACTCGAAAAAAACCAGGAGATTTTCCCCTCATCGTGAGATGAGGCCCTTTACCACTGCGGCATCTCGAGAGAAATCCCACCTTCCCAGTTGAGCCATGAAAGGTTCCTTAACACCCTTGAGGCAACTCAAGAAGTTCCCCGACATACCCATCTCCACTCGAGGGGAACACTGAGGGTCCCGCCACAACTCAAGAAGAGTCCCAGTTTTCCGTCCTCATTTCGAGAGGAGGGTCCATTTCCATGTTTCATCAGGAAATGAATCCCAGCGTTCCTGTCACACCTTAAGAGGAGGCGGTTTCAACTTGACACTCGAGATGAACTCCAGGGGTCATGCCACCATTCCAAAAGACCCCGATGTCCCAGTCCATTCCAGATACTCTTGACTTTCCTGCACTGAGTGGATGGTCACCCCGTGGATCGACTCAAAACACGATGGCAGATGTGGCAGCCCTGTGACACCTAGAGAGAAAGACATCGATCCCTATGTCAACACGACAGGATGTCTGATACTGCTTTGACAGCTCGAAAGGAAAACGAACTTGCATGTCTGCACACGAGACGAGGCCTGACTCCTCTGTGGAAACTCCAGAGGAACCACAAGATCCATGTCAGCACTAGAGATGAACCCTGAGTTTCTGGCCTCAACTCCAGATGAGGACCTCTGACCGGCAGCGATTGGAGAGGAATCCAGAGAGGCCCCTGGCACCTAGCATGGAGACTGGACTTTCCTGAGGCCACACGATCAGGTCCCTTAATTCCCTGTCGTAACTCAAGAGGAACCCCAAGTTTCCTGCCACAACTCAAGAAAAAACAGGAGATTCTCCCCTCAACGCGAGATGAGGACCTTTTTGGCTGCGGTGTTTCGAGAAAAATCCCACCTTCCGTTTTGAGCCTCGAAAGCATCCTTGACATCCTTCAGGAAACGCAAGAAGTTCCCCGACATACCCGTCTCTACTCGAGAGGAACATCAAGGGTCCAGCCAGAACTGAAGAAGAGCACCAGTTTTCCCTCCTTATCTCGAGATGAGGGTCCATTTCCTTATTTCATTGGGAAAGGAATCCCATGTTCCCTTAGCACCTCAAGAAGAGGCGGTCTCACCTTGACACTTGAGAGGAACTCCAGGGTTTGTGCCACCAGAAATGGACCTAGACACCCTTCAGGCAACTCAAGAATTTCCCCGACATACCCATCTCCAGTTGAGAGGAACACTGAGGGTCGCGTCAAAACTCAAGAAGTGCCCCAGTTTTCCCTCCTCATATCGAGATGAGGGTCCATTTCCCTGATTCGTCAGGAAAGGAATCCAAGCGTTCCCATCACACCTCAAGAGGAGGCAGTCTCAACTTGAGACTGGAGACATACTCCGGGGATCCTGCCTCCATTCCAAAAAGACCCCTATATCCCAATCCAATCCAGATACACCTGACTCTCCTGCACTGACTCGATGGTCACCCCAAGGATCAACTCAAAACATGATGGCAGGTGTGACAGCCCTGTGGCACCTCGAGAGAAAGCCACCCATCCCTTTGTCAACTCGACAGGAAGCCAGACACTGCTTTTCCAGATCGAGAGGAAAGCTGACTTGCATGTCTGCACAAGAGACGAGGCCTGACTACCCTGTGGAAACTCCAGAGGAACCCCGAGATCCAGGTCAGCACTGGAGATGAACCCTTAGGTTCTGGCCTCTATTTCAGATGAGGACCTGGTCCCCAGCAGCGACTGGAGAGGAACCTCGAGAGACCCCTCGCAACTCGCAAGGAGAGTGGACTTTCCTGAGGCAAATCGAGATGTTCCCTGAGGTCCCAGTCATAACTGGAGAGGAACCCCATGTTTCCTGTTGAAACTCAAGAAAAACCAGGAGATTCTCGTCTCAGCGGGAGACGAGGCCCATTTCTGATGCGGCATTTCGAGAGAAATCCCACCTTCCCTCTTGAGACTCAAAAGGGTCCTTGACACCCTTGAGGCAACTCAAGAAGTTCCCCGACATACTCGTCTCCACTTGAGAGGAACACCGAGGGTCCCACCACTACTCAAGATGAGCCCAGTTTTTCCATCATCAACTCGAGATGTGGGTACATTTCCATGCTTCATCAGGAAAGGAATCCCGGCATTTACGTCGCACCTCAAGTGGAGGTGGTCTCAACTTTACCCTTGAGAGGTCCTCCAGCGGTCCTGCCACCATTCCAAAAAACCCAGATGTCGCAATCCACTACAGATACACCTGACTCCCTTGCACTGATTCGATGGTCACCCTGAGAATCGACTCAAAACATGATGGCAAGTGTGACAACCATGTGGCACCTCGAGTGAAAGCCACCAATATATATGTCTACTAGACAGGAAGCCTGTCACTGCTTTTCCACCTTGAGATGAAAGTGGACTTGCATGTCTGCATACTAGATGAGGCCTGAATCCCTTGTGGAAACTCCAGAGGAATCCCAAGATCCATGTCAGCGCTGGAGAGGAAACCTGATGTTCCAGCCTCAAATCCAGATGAGGACCTCGGCCCCGGCAGGGACTGCAGAGGAATCCTGAGAGGTCACTCGCAATTCACATGGAGGCTGGACTTTCCTGAGGCAAGGTGAGAGGGTCCCTGAGGTCACTGTAGTAACTCGAGAGGAACACCATGTTTCCTGCCACAACTCGAGAAAAAACACGAGATTCTCCCCTCAAAGCCAGATGAGGCCATTTTCCACTGAGGCATCTCAAAGGAAATGCCACCTTCACTCTTGAGCCTCGAAAAGGTATTTGGCTCCCTTGAGGCAACTCAAGAAGTTACTGACATACTCGTCTCCACTAGAGAGGAACACTGAGGGTCTTGTCACAACTCAAGAAGAGCTATGGTTTTCCCTCTTCATCTCGAGATGAGGGTCCATTTCCCTGCTTCGTCGGGAAAGGAATCCCAGTGTTTCCATCTCACCTCAAGAGGAGGCCGTCTCAATTTGACACTCAAGAGGAACTCCAGGAGTCGTGCCACCATTCCAAAAGACACCAATGTTCCACCCACTCTAGATACACCTGACTCCCCTGCAATGACTTGACGGTCACTGCGAGGATCGACTCAAAACACGATGGCAGGGGTGACAGCCCTGTTTCACCTCTAGAGAAAGCCACTGATCCTTATGTCAACTCGACAGGAAGCCTGACACTACTGTAACAGGTCAAGAGGAAAGCGAAGTTGTATGTCTCCACACGAGACGAGGCCTGACTCCCCCATTGAAACTCCATAGGAACCCCGAGATCCATGTCAGCACTGGAGAGGAACCCTGAGGTTCCGGCCTCAACTCGGATGAGGAACTCGACTCGGGCAGCGACTGGAGAGGAATCCCGAGAGGCCCCTCACAACTCACATGGAGACTGGACTTTCCTGAGGCAACACGAGCGGGTCCCTGAGGTCCCCATCATAACTCAAGAGAAACCCCAAGTTTCCTGCTGCAACTCGAGAAAAACCAGGAGATTCTCCCCCTCAACACGAGATGAAGCCCTTTTCCACTGCGGCTTCTCGAGATAAACTACACCTTCCCTTTCAAGTCTCAAAAGGGTCCTTGACACCCTTAAGGAAACTCAAGAAGTTCCCCAAAATACCCGTCTCCACTCGAGAGGAACACTGAGTATCCCGCCACAACTCAAGAAGAGCCCCAGGTTTCCCTCATCATTTGAGATGAGGGTCCATTTCCCTGCTTCGATGGGAAAAGAATCCCAGCGTTCCTGTGGCACCTAAAAAGGAGGCAGTCTCAACTTGAAACTTGAATGGAACTCCAGGGGTCGTACACCATTCCAAAACATCCCGATGTCCCAGCCCACTCCAGATACACCTGACTCTCCTGCACTGACTCGACGGTCACATCGTGGATCAACTCAAACATGATGGTAGGAGTGACAGCCCTGTGGCACCTCAAGAGAAAGCCACCAATTCCTATGTCAACTCGACAGGAAGCCTGACAATGCTCTTCCAGCTCTAGAGGAAAGTGGATTTGCATGTCTCCACATGAGATGAGGTCTGACTTCCCTGTGGAAACTCCAGAGGAACCCCGAGATACATGTCAGCACTGGAGAGAAAACCTGAGGTACCAGACTTAAATAAAAATGAGGACCTCGGCCCCAGCAGCGACTTCAGAGAAATCCTGAGAGGCCCCTCGCAACTCGCAAGGAGAGTGGACTTTCCTGAGGCAACACGAGCGGGTCCCTGAGATCCCCGTCGTAACTCGAGAGGAACCCATGTTTCATGCTGCAACTCGTGAAAGACCAGGAGATTCTCCCCTCAATGGGAGATGAGGCCCTTTTCCACTGTGGTGTCTCTAGAGAAATCCCACCTTCCTTCCTGAGCCTCAAAAGGGTCCTTGACACCCTTGAGGCAACTCAAGAAGTTCCCCCACATACCCATCTCCACTCGAGAGGAACACCGAGGATCCCGCTGTAACTCAAGAAGAACCCCAGTTTCCCCTCCTCATCTCGAGATGAGGGTCCATTGCCCAGCTTCTTCAGGAAAAGAATCCCAGTATTCCCGTCGCACTTCAAGAGGAGGCGGTCTCAACTTGATACTCGAGAGGAACTCAGGGGTCATGCCACCATTCCAAAAGATCCCGATCTCCCAGCCCACGCCAGATGCACCTGACTCCCCTGCACTGACTCGACAGTCACCCTGAGGATCGACTCAAAACACGATGGCAGATGTGACAGCGCTGTGGCACCTCGAGTGCTAACCACCGATCCCTACGTCAACTCGACAGGAAGCCTGACACTAGTTTTCCAGTTCGATAGGAAACAGGACTTGCATATCTCCACACAAGACGAGGACTGACTCCCGTGTGGAAACTCCAGAAGAATACTGAGATCCATGTCAGCACTGGAGAGGAACCCTGAGGTTCCGGCCTCAAATCCAGATGAGGACCTCGGCCTTGGCAGCAACTGTAGAGGAATCCCAAGAAGCCTCTAAAACTCACACGGAGACTGGACTTTCCTGAGGCAACACAAGCCTGTCCCTGAGTTTCATGTCATAACTCGAGAGGAACCCCAGGTTTCCTGCCTGCCACAACTCGAGAAAAACCAGGAGATTCTCCCCTCAATGCGAGATGAGGCCTTTTTCTACTGTGGCATCTCGAGTGATATTCCACCTTCAGCTTTGAGCCTTGAAAGGGTCCTTGACACCCTTGCGGCAACTCAAAAAGTTCCCCCACATACCCGTCTCCACTCGAGAGGAACACCGAGGATGCTGGCACAACTCAAGAAGCGTCCCAGTTTTCCCTCCTCATCTCTAGATGAGGGTCCATTTCCCAGCTTCCTTGGGAAAAGAATCCCAGTGTTCCCGTAGCACCTTAAGAGGAGGCAGTCTCAACTTGATACTCGAGAGGAACTCAGGGGTCATGCCACCATTGTGAAATATCCCGATGTCCCAGCCCACTCCAGATACACCTGACTCCCTTGCACTGACTCAACAGTCACCCTGAGGATCAACTCAAAACACGATGGCAGATGTGACAGCCCTGTTGGACATCGAGAGAAAGCCACTGATCCCTTTGTCAATTCGACAGGATGCCTGACACTGCTTTTCCAGCTCAAGAGAAGAGCAGACTTGCATGTCTCCACATGAGATGAGGCCTGACTCCCCTGTGGAAACTCCAGCGAAATCCTGAGATCCATGTCAGCACTGGAGAGGAATCCAAGGTTCCGGCCTCCACTCCAGATGAGGACCACGGCCCTAGGAATGACTGGAGATGAATCCCGAGAGGCTCCTCTCAAGTCGCATGGAGAATGGACTTTCCTGAGGCCACACGAGCGGGTCAATGAGGTCCCTGTCGTAACTCGAGAGGAACCCCAAGTTTCCTCCCGCAACTCGAGAAAAACTAGGAGATTCTCCCCTCCAGGCGTGATGAGGCCCTTTTCCACTGCGGCATCTCAAGGGAAATCCCACCTTCCCTCTTGAACCTCGAAGGGGTTCTTTACACCCTTGCTGCAACTCAAGAAGTTCCCTGACATATCTGTCTCCACTTGTGAGGAACACTGTGGGTCCTGCCACAACTCAAGTGGAGCCCTTTTTTTGCCTCCTCATCTGGAGATGGGAGTCCATTTCCCTGCTCCCCCAGGAAAGGAATCCCGACGTTCCCATTGCACCTCAAGTGGATGAGGTCTCAACTTGAAAGTCGAGAGGAACTCCAGGGGTCGTGCCACCATACATAAGACCCTAATATCCCAATTCACTGCACATACACTTGATTCCCTTGCACTTACTCGACTGTCAGCCCAGGTATCGACTCAAAAGAAGGTGACACGTGTGACACCCCTGTGTCACCTCGAGAGATAGCCACAGATTCCTATGTTAGCTCGACAGGAAGCCAGACACCAGTTTTACAGCTCCAGAGGAAACCAGACTTGCATGTCTCTACAAGAGACGAGGCCTGTGTCCCCTGTAGAAACTCCATAGGAAACCCGAGATCCATGTCAGCACTGGAGAGGATCCCTGAAGTTCCGGCCTCAACTCCAGATGAGGACCTAGGACCCAGCACCGACTGGAGAGGTATCCAGAGAGGCCCCTCACAACTCAAATGGAGACTGGACTTTCCTGAGGTAACATGAGCAGGTCCCTGAGGTCCCCGTCATAACTCGAGAGGAACCACAAGTTTCCTGCAGCAAGTCGAAAAAAGAAAAGGAGATGCTCACCTCAATGCGAAATGAGGCCTTTTCCTCTGTGGCTTCTTGAGAGAAATCCCACCTTCCCTCTTGAGCCTTGAAAGGGTCCTTGACATCCTTGATGCAACTCAACAAGTTCCCCGACATACCCGTCTTCACTTGACAGGAACACTGAGGGTCCCGCCACGACTCAAAAAAGTCCCGTTTTCCCCTCCTCATCTCGAGATGATGGTCCATTTCCCTGCTTAGTCAGAAAAGGTGTCCTAGAGTTCGCTTCAAACCTCAAGAGGGGGTGATCTTAACTTGAAAGTCGAGAGGAACTCCAGGGGTCGTGCCACCATTCCAAAAGACACCGATGTCCCAGTCCACTCCAGATACACCTGATTCCCATGCATTGACTCAACTGTCACCCCGAGTATCAACTCACAACAGGATGGCACGTGTGATAGCCTTGTGGCACCTCGAGAAAGACAAAGATCTCTGTATCAACTCGACAGGTAGCCTGTCACTACTGTTACAGCTAGGGAGAAAAGCGGAGTTGCATGTCTCCAATGTGCCGAGGCCTGACTCCCCTGTGGAAACTCCATAGAAACCTTGAGATCCATGTCAGCACTGGAGAGGAACTCTGAGGTTGCGGCCTCAGATCCCGATGAGCACCTAGAACCTGGCACTGACTGGAGAAGAATCCCGAGAGGCTCCTCCCAACACACATAGTGACTGGACTTTCCTGAGGCCACATGAGTGGGTTCCTTAGGTCCCTGTCGTAAGTCGAGAGGAACCCCTAGTTTCCTGCCATAACTCGAGAAAAACCATGAAATTCTCCCCTCAATGCAAGATGAGGCTCTTTTCCACTGTGGTGCCTCAAGAGGAATTTCACCTTCACTCTTGAGCCTCAAAAGGGTCCTTGACACCGTTGATGCAACTCAAGAAGTTCCCCGACATACCCGTCTCCACTCGAAAGGAAACCGGCGGTCCCACCACAACTCATGAAGAGCACCGTTTTTGCCTCCTCATCACGAGATGAGGGTCCCTTTCCCTCCTTCGTCGGGAAAGGAATCCTGGTGTTCCCATAAAACTCAAGAGGAGTCAGTCTCAACTTGAAAGTTGAGAGGAAATCCAGGGGTCATGCCACCATTCACAAAGAACCCGACATCCCAGGCCACTCCAGTTACACCAGATTCCCCTGCACTGACTTGACTGTCACCGTGAGTATTGACTCACAACATGATGACATGAATGACAGCCTTGTGGTACCTCGAGAGAAAGCCACAGATCCCTATGTCAACTAGACAGGAAGCCTGAAACTACTGTTACAGCTTGGGAGCAAAGCGGACTTGCATGTTTCCACATGAGACGAGATCTGACTCCCCTTTGGAAACTCCATAGGAACCCTGAGATCCTTGTCAGCACTGGAGAGAAACCCTGAGATCCTTGTCAGCACTGGACAGGAACCCTGAGGCTGCAGCTTCAGCTCCAGATGAGGACCTATGACCCAGCACCAACTGGAGAGGAAACTCGAGAGGCCACTTGCAACTAGCATGCAGACTGGACTTTCCTGAGGCCACACAAGTGGGTCCCTGAGCTCCCCGTCGTAACTCGAAAGGAACCCCAAGTTTTCTGCCACAACCTGAGAAAAACAAGGAGATTCTACCCTCAACACGAGATGAGGCCCTTTTCCACTGCGGCGTCTCAAGAGAAATCCCACCTTCCTTCTTGAGCCTCGAAAGAGTCCTTGACACCCTTGAAGCAACTCAAGAAGTTCCCCGACATACCCGTCTCCACTCGAGAGGAACACCGAGGGTCCCATCGTGACTCAAGAAGAACCCCGTTTCCCCTCCTCATCTCTAGATGAGCGTCCCTTTCCCTGCTTCTTTGGGAAAGGAATCAAGACCTTCCCGTCATAACTCAAGAGAAGGCAGTCTCAACTTGAAACTCCAGAGGAACTCCAGGGGCCTTGCCAACATTCAGAAACAACCCAATGTCCCAGTCCACTCCAGATACACCTGATTCCCATGCACTGACTTGACTGTCACCCTGAGGATTGATTCACAACAGGATGGCACGTGTAACAGCCCTGTGGCACCTCGAGAAAAAGCCACAATTCCTATGTCATATCGACAGGAAGCCTGACACTGCTGTTACAGCTCAGGAGGAAAACGGACTCGCATGTCTCCACACGNGGATTGATTCACAACAGGATGGCACGTGTAACAGCCCTGTGGCACCTCGAGAAAAAGCCACAATTCCTATGTCATATCGACAGGAAGCCTGACACTGCTGTTACAGCTCAGGAGGAAAACGGACTCGCATGTCTCCACACGAGATGAGGCCTGACTCTCTGCCCGTGTCCAGCCCCAGTGGATCCAGGTTAATTTGAAGGGGAGATGGAATCTGAGGTCCTAGAGAAAACTATTTAGTTAGAAGTATAAACAGAGATTAGAAAAGAATAGTGTAGTAGGAAAATTAGTGGAGAAAAAGATGCTGAATAACTTGGTTTACACGGGATACCAATAAAACTCCAAGACAAAGAATTTGCACCAAGTATGTAGGCCACCAGTGCCCACTTGAATAGCGGAGCATGCCCCGCCTTGGGCTCCCTCTCAGGTGTGTCTTAGAAGCCAGGGAAAAATTAGCAGGCTTGAAGAGTACCCATGCTCCAGATGGGGATTCAGCCAGAAAAACGGAGAACAAGAAAGAAAGACACGGGGGAATCAGTCTTTCCAGAAAGTGGCCCATTTTCTTTATTTTCAGGTTTGCTTATATTCCTTTTTTTACACATGGAGACAAATGGAAATTTTAAAGTCACACGGGGGTCAGCAGTTCTGACCTTTATGAAAATCAAATGCTTCATATAAATGTATACAAAAAGGACTTAGGGGTTTTACATCATCTTCTGGCCAAGGGGGCCTGCTAACATTTTATGATCCTTTTTTTCTGATAACGGATCATCAACCAGAAAACTTATTTTCCAGGGGTGATTTTTCTTAAACCAGGCACCACCCTGCAAAGGTACCAGATAAAGTTGCATTCCTATAGGGTGAGGGTGTAGTGGGTTACAATTAAGAAATGAATTTACTTAGCCGAAATTTAACATGATTAATCTTAAAGGTTAATACTTATTTCTCCTATAAGGGCAGGAAATATGGAGACTTAGCAGCAAATATTGGTCCAACAAATGAAAAACCCTTCACAAATATAATTCCTAATCAACCCAGTATACTAAAAATTTCTAACTTCCTAAAAGAATCTGCCTTCAGTAAGTCTAAAACATCTCATGCCTCTCACAGTTGGAAGGCTGTAAACAATCACATGTGGCCGGATGAACCTGTTCAGGCAGGCTAAATAACCTTCAGAGGAGTTCGTAACTTGAAACACTCTTGTCAAGCCCAGGAATTTTTATTGTCTTGGAGCTGTAAGTTAACTCCTTCTCTGAGAGAGGTGGTGGGGGACAGCCCCCTGTAAAGTCAGAGGTGTAGGTGAGAGCATAAAAGGGTAAAGTAGGCAGACTCTGGTTTTGGGGGTAGATGCTCAGGAACAGGGGTCTTCTGAGGCTCAGTCCAGCCTTTGCACAATGCTGAGCCTGCTTCCTCATGACCTTTGCCATGGGTGGAGCTCCTCACGCTGGCTGCCGGCAACTCCTCTGTTGAAACTACATAGGAACCCCGAGATCCATGCGAGCACTGGAGAGGAACACTGAGGTTCAAGCCTCAGCTCCAGATGAGGACCTAAGATCCAGCACCGACTGGAGAGGAATCCCGATAGGCCCCTTGCAACTCGCATGGAGACTGGACTTTGCTGAGGCAACACGAGTGGGTCCCTGAGATCCCCATCGTAACCTGAGAGGAACCCCAAATTTCCTGCTGCAACTCGAGAAAAATCAGGAGATTCTCCCTTCAACACGAGATGAGGCCCTTTTCAGCTGAGGCGTCTCAAAAGAAATCCCACCTTCCCTCTTTAGCCTCGAAAGGGTCCTTGACACCCTTGATGCAACTCAAGAAGTTCCCCAACACACCCGTCTCCACTCGAGAGGAACACTGAGGGTCCCGCCACAAAAGAGCCCTGTTTATCCCTCTTCATCTCGAGATGAGGGTTCCTTTTCCTGCTTCGTCGGGAAAGGAATCCCTGCCGTGGTCCAGCACCAGTGGATCCAAAATAATTTGAAGCGGGGACAGAATTGGCGATTGATTTAGAGAGAGATAAGGAAAGTGTTGTAGATAAGAAAATAGAGGAGAAAAAGAGGCTCATATTCCTTGGTTTATCTAGAGAACAAATAAAACTTTGAGACAAAAAGTTTGCACTGTTTACAGAGGCCTCAGGTGCCCTCCCGGTCTCCTAAGGGAGTGAAGACGCAGAACGTCTGCCATTTCAGGTCTTAGAAACCCAGGCAGATAAGTGAACGCAAGGAGGCTCTATGCTTCAAGGGATCAGCCTGATGAAGAGAGTGAGAGAGAGAGAGAAAGAATGATTGACATGGGGAGACCAAGCTGCTTCGGTGAGCAAGGACTAATAACTTTATTTTCAAAAGAACTTTTATACCTTTTCCACAAATGATGTTGTGTACATTATCTTCTGGCCTTGGAGGCCTGTGAACATTTTCAGACCCTCTTTAGACAAAGGCTGCTCAACAAGACAACTTATTTTCCCTTGAAGTGTATTTTCTTTATATTTATAATCTATGTCAGCCTCAGAAAGTATTAAGCAAAGTTACATTTTCACAAAGCAAAGGTGCAGCGAGTTACAACAAAGAAATAACCAATTAGCTCAAAGGTCTGATGTGGTTAGTTTCAAGGCTATATTTGTTTTTTATTTTTTTATTTTTTAATCTTTTTCTTTTTTTTTTGTATGTATTTATTTTTTTACACGAACTCCCAAACATGAACCCCCCTCCCACCTCCCTGTCTCTTATACACAT
>SJYX01001658.1:54261-181068 GCA_006410675.1 Oreotragus oreotragus | reverse complement strand
GTCAAAGGCTTTGGCATAGTCAATAAAGCAGAAATAGATGTTTTTCTGGAACTCTCTTGCTTTTTTTTCCATGATCCAGGATATGCTTAAATGTTCATTTTTATTTTTTCACACTAGTGAGAGAATTAGTTAGTGATATTGCTCTCTATTCCTTAAGTGGGACATACTCTATGATTAAAACAAAACAAAACAAAACAAAACAAAACTTCAGTCATTTTTAGTTGGCCAAAAGATACCTAAATTAACAATACTGGAACACAATAACCCCTAAATAAATATATAGCACAGAGTGTGATAGTGTTTCTAAAGAAAGATAAATTAAGGCTGTCATATGGGTATTTCTAGATTTTTTTTCACCTTCACCTCCAAATTCAGAGTACTCCAAATTGAAGTCAAAAGTTTACAGCCCTTGCCTACCAAAATCTTCCTCATTGAATTTCCCATCACTGATAACCACACTGTTATCCAACATTAGGAAAGCACAAAGTTTGAAGACAATTTTTTCTTTTCCACCTCATGCCTCCCATCCCTAACATTCCCCTTATCTTCCTAGCTTTTGATCCAACGTCTATACCATCTGTCCCAACCCCTTCTATTCCCAACATTCAGTTCAGTTCAGTCACTCAGTCGTGTCCGACTCTTTGCGACCACATGAATTGCAGCATGCCAGGCCTCCTGTCCATCACCAACTCCCGGAGTTCACTAAAAAATGAAGTTACACAAAATTGAGAATTTTCAACAAAGCTTATCCTTGAAATTTAAAAGTTACTGAAAGAAAGCACTCTGAAGTTATATGTTAATAATTAAAGTAGATCTTTTAATATGTTAGTATATTCATTTTTTTCAATAATTATATATTACTTCATTCCTTATTGTTACTTAGGATTATGTGTATATTTCATTGAAAGAATCAAACCCCAGATACGGAAAATGCTTCCACTAGGAGTCTGAAAAGAATGTTCGAGAACATGATGTGATTTTTATGCTATGGGAAATGACTTTCCATCTGGTGGGTCATCCATCTTTGTTTTGCTGGCTTTTCTATACTCTCGCCACCAGGTGGCAGTGAGAAAACACATAAGGTTGCCACGTAATTTTCCACGTTAGTACAAATAGGTGAAAAAAAATAAAGATTGAGGATACTACAAATTAATCAATCATCAAAGGCCAGGTTGTTCATATAGGGATATTCAGAAGATACTGGCAGTGCCAATTAACAGATTATACATACAATGACACATGCAGAAATGCATCTATGAACACATATAGAAGTACACAGAATAATTTTACTTCTAGTTAAACAGTAGCATCATTGCCAATGAATATTATTGCAATGATTACAGATACAGTGTACCAAAGAAAAAGCTAATTTTGAAATTATAAGGAAACAGAAATAGCCAGAAATTCATGGCTATCAAAACTATTACAATAGTGTGTGTTAGTCACCCAGTCATGTTCGACACTTTACAACCCCATGGACTGTGGCCTGCCAGGATTCTCTGTCCATGGAACTCTCCAGGCAAGAATACTGGAGTGGATTGCCATTCCCTTCTCCAGAGGATCTTCCCAACCCAAGGATCAAACCCTGGTTCGCAGGCAGATTCTTTACCGTTTGAGCTACAGGGAAGTCCATTGCAACAGTACTCATAGCTAAAAAGAGCCTTAAAGTTCAAATATTCAGACTTATAGAGGTCCTCAGATACTCAGAAGAGATGTAAATGCCTATTCCATTAATTATCTAAAGATGGACTCTCCTGAGAATGAAAGAGACATTATTAGCAACATATTACAGCAATAAGCAAGACTACTCAGAGCAACCTACAGACTACTCAATGCCAAACCTCCAGACACAATACTAACACAGGGTTATTACTTGCCTCTGACACTTCTGTACATATGTGTGTGTGTATGTGTGTTAGTCGCTCAGTTGTGTCTGACTCTTTGTGACCCCACGGACTGTAGTCCGCCAGGCTTCTCTATCCATGGAATTATCCAGGCAAGAATACTGGAGTGGGTTGCCACTCCCTTTTCCAGAAGATCTTCCTGACCCAGGTATCAAACCCTGGTCTCCTGCATTGCAAGCAGATTCTTTATTGTCTGTATATATAGAAAGGAATAAGCATATTATGTAAAATATTTCAATTTCACAATCCTTCAAGCCCTGGAGTATTCACACAAAAATTTGCTTCTACAAAAATGTCCCCTCTCTTATTTACCTGTGTAACTCTCCTTTTCCCTCCCTCTCTTTATTCCATTTGTTGTCAAGTTGCTCAGTCCTGTCTGACTTTTTTGAGACCCCATGGACTGTAGCCCACCAGGGTCCTCTGTCCATGGGATTTCCTAGGCAAGAATACTGGAGTGGGTTGCCATATCTCAGCTCAATTTACATTTCTTTTAAAAGAAAGACTTCCCTTCTTAAATTAGGTCAAATCTTGTTTAAGCTCTCCTCTAAGCACCACTGAGTAACCCCTTCAATCCAGTTATTATTTTAATGAGTTTGTATTCATATCTATCTCTCATTACATGTCAAACTCCATTCGACAGAAAATATTTCTAGTTTTGTTCAGCATTTTGCAGCACAACCAGTGTGGCATCACCATTGGCACACAGACACACATATACATATGTGGACTGCAGTGAAAAACTATGATTTCCTTTTCATTTCTATCTGAAGGACTTTTACAAAATCTCTTTGTAATCTCTCTAAATCTTTCTCTGTAAAGACAAAAATGCTATTTTAACAGAAAACCAAATCTGTCTTTAAGAGTAAGCAATTCTGTATAATTTCTACAGGAAAGCATTTGTCTTCAGTTATGAACCTGCATGAAGAGAAATTCAGTCCCTGCACAGCAGCACTTTCATTTCTATGTGATATGTTAACTTCAAGGTTGATTCTTAAGCCAGAGTTCAAAGATGGATTTCAGTGTTTGGCTCCTCAATCTGAAATTATAAGAGAGTCCCATGTATGTTTATGTGTACATCTTTAAGTATGTATATTTTTTTACTAAAAAGTGTATCAGTTCAGTCGCTCAGTTGTGTCCGACGCTTTGCAACCCCATGAATCACAGCACGCCAGGCCTCCCTGTCCATCACCAACTCCTGGCGTTCACTCAGGCTCATGTCCATCAAGTCAGTGATGCCATCCAGCCATCTCATCCTCTGTCGTCCTCTTCTCCTCCTGCCCCCAATCCCTCCCAGCATCAGAGTCTTTTCCAATGAGTCAACTCTTCACATGAGGTGGCCAAAGTACTGGAGTTTCAGCTTCAACATCATTCCCTCCAAAGAAATCCCAGGGTTNGAGTTTACTCAGACTCACATCCATCGAGTCAGTGATGCCATCCAGCCATCTCATCCTCAGTTGTCCCCTTCTCCTCCTGCCCCCAATCCCTCCCAGCATCAGAGTCTTTTCCAATGAGTCAACTCTTCACATGAGGTGGCCAAAGTACTGGAGTTTCAGCTTCAACATCATTCCCTCCAAAGAAATCCCAGGGCTGATCTCCTTCAGAATGGACTGGTTGGATCTCCTTGTAGTCCAAGGGACTCTCAAGAGTCTTCTCCAACACCACAGTTCAAAAGCATCAATTCTTCGGCGCTCAGCTTTCTTCACAGTCCAACTCTCACATCCATGCATGACTACTGGAAAAACCATAGCCTTGACCTTTGTTGGCAAAGTAATGTCTCTGCTTTTGAATATGCTATCTAGGTTGATCATAACTTTTCTTCCAAGGAGTAAGCGTCTTTTAATTTCATGGCTGCAGTCACCATCTGCAATGATTTTCCACTGTTTCCCATCTATTTCCCATGAAGTGATGGGAACAGATGCCATGATCTTTGTTTTCTGAATGTTGAGCTTTAAGTCAACTTTTTCACTCTCTTCTTTCACTTTCATCAAGAGGCTCTTTAGTTCCTCTTCACTTTCTGCCATAAGGGTGGTGTCATCTGCATATCTGAGGTTATTGATACTTCTCCCAGCAATCTTGATTCCAGCATTAGTTTGGCCATTTCTCAAGTAGGGTCCCACCTGTCACTGTATGCTCACCTGGTGTCAACATTCTAGTGAGAAGAAGGAAGAAGCACCCCCCGACTCTTGGCCCACAATTCCAAGTGGGCAAAGGGAGTTCTTTCCAGCTTTTGGAGAGCCCTGGGGAGACAGGCACTCACCCACCTTCTCCCAGTCAAAGATTATGTGCAATACAGGACAGGCCTGGGTCATCCTGGCTTCTTGGGGCATGAGCTGTGACTCCTGAATTTCCTCCCTGGTTCCCTGGAAAAGATACTACCTTCTTCAGCAGGTCTTGTGAAGGTACAATGACATAATGTGTGTGGAAGAGCCTCAGGCAGGGGCTAGCACAAAATGTGGGCCCAGCAGCCTCTTCCCCCATGGCTCCCCGGGCATCTCTGCTGTAATTTCAGCCTCAGAGGAGTGGGAAGGAAGCCCCAGGGTTTCACCAGGAGGGAGCATGGTGTCCTTATCCTCAGCAGCTGGCTCTTGCTTCATTGAGGCCACTTGCTGCCAAGCAGGGGCCAGATGATTTTGCTGAGGAATCTGTAGAGTTCAATGGGAGCCAGGAGCCAGGGTCACAAGGCAGGTGGGCTAAGGACAGCTCCCCATGGCACACCACAGCTGGGGCTCCCCGCAAGCTGAATGCTGGCTTATTTCCTCCTGCCAAACCAACTTATGCAAATAGGTGATAGGTTGAGCACACACAAGCTAGAGTTGAGAATTGAACCCCCAGTGTGTTTAAAGGCCTGGCCCAGGGTGAATCATCACTTAGCCCCTCTAAGGTCAGAGCAAGTGGCCCAAGGAGCTGGGCTCCTCCTCAGTGTGTCCTGGGAGGGTACCCTAGGCCTCCAGCCCTGATGTTGGGCCCATCCTCTTCCAGCGAGGAGGCTGAAGGATGCAGCCTTGAAAAGCCCATCACCTGGTTTGGGAAGAGGGACCCTCTTGCCAGGTACTTTCAAACTTTGATCCAATTTCTCCCTCCTTCAAGAGGCCCACACAGGAAAAGGGTGAGTCAGGCAGCTCCCATCTGCTGAGAGAGTGTGTCTCAAGTGGGCACCCAGTTTTGCTTCCAAGGTGCTGGGCCCTTTGCACCTTGGGACCTCCTGCTGCTACACACTTGCTTCCTCCAGGGCATCCCAGTGAGTGACTCTCCCGCCCCTAGGACAATAGACTGTGGCCGCCCTTACAGAACCAGTTTGAAGCCAAACAGTGACATATCCCAGTTCAACTGAGCAGGAGGCTACAGTGGGGTGAGCACAAGTCAGTTCAAGGTTAAGAAAGGCAAAAGATCCATAGGGACCCAAAGGTAGACCACAGCAAAACACACCAGTTCATTTTCTCTTCATTACAACAACAGCTTTGGTCTAGTTCTTGAGTTTTCTGAAAGAAATAGGCTGCTTGGCTCTTCTTGCAAAGGAGGGGGAACAGATTGAGGGGCTATGGCACCCCACTCCAGTACTCTTGCCTGGAAAATCCAATGGACGGAGTAGCCTGGTGGGCTGCAGTCCATGGGGTCGCTAACAGTTGGACAGACTGAGCGACTTCACTTTCACTTTTCCCTTCCATGCATTGGAGAAGGAAATGGCAACCCACTCCAGTGTTCTTGCCTGGAGAATCCCAGGGATGGGGGAGCCTGGTGGGCTGCCGTCTATGGGGTCACACAGAGTCGGACACGACTGGAGTGACTTAGCAGCAGGCCTTCCTAACATGAGAGAGGAGCATTTAGGTCCAGTCTGCTATTTAGAACTTACAGAAACATCCCGAGAGATTGACAAGTCTCCATGGGAGGTCTGTCCTCCCTCCAAGGGAGCTAAGGGCCCTTAGAGGTCTCATGGATCAGAGGATAGCCCCAGCACAGGCATTTGGGTGGACGTTGAGCAGAGCCTGGCAGAACAGGAGCCAGAGCATAGGCTGAGCCACCATAGGGGAACAGGCCCTAGCAATTTCCTCAAAACTGAGAGCCTGACAGGGCTCGTACAGTGTACATTCCAGTCTGGGATGGAAAAGCTGGAGGGGGCAGCTGGACAGGCAGCCCTCACCTTGTGTGCAGAGCAGGCTAGGGTGGGTGTGGGGTAAAGGGGGGCACTGCTAGATACAGATTGGGCTCCCTGGCCAGAGCTTAGGGATGAAAATGGCCAAGGACACCTTCTGAATGTGCTGCCTGGCCTCTTCCTCTGAGAAGGAGGAGGTGGCAAAGAGGGAACCCGAGTGGCCTCTGTCAGCCCTCTGCTGCCTGGCTTCCCTGCTGCCGGGTGCCTTGGGGTGAACTCCAACCCGCAACTCCACCAAGCTCAGAAGGCCACATCCTCTCCCGCTTTGTGCTCCTGACTTTCTGCTGATTTCCTGCAGAGCAGTCTGTTATTCCCACAGTGTGAAGAGCAAAGATGGCTCCTTCCCCAGGGCCCACTCACTGGGCACAGGGGACCTTAGCTGACAACCTGGCTCCTTCATAATGCAGGGTATGATTGGGGCAGGCATACCCGCTTCCTGGACCTCTAAACCCTTATCTGCTGACTGAGGGCGTGAGACCAGAACACCCTTGAGCTGCCATCCAGACCCTACAGTCTCCCATCCCATGCCTTTCCTCACCAGTACCATCCTTTTCCTGCCCACTCATCCACGGAGAGCTGGCAAATAACTGTGCCTCCTCCTCCTCAACTGTGAGGCATCTCTCCTGGACCCCACATCAAGGGGCCCAACAGTCAGGGGTCCCCTTGCAAACACCTGAAGCTGCCTCTCACCATTGGCCTAGGTTTTGACAATTTACCATGCACCTGTCTATTATTCATTATTTCCTTTCACCTTCATTGCAAGGTAAATATTGTTAGTTCTATCTTACTAACAATGAGATGACTGAGTCTCAGGCCTTGTGGCTTTGCTCAAAACCGCCAAGCAAGTCAGGGACAGGGCTTGGTTTTGAACCCAGATCTGTATGGGGCCCACACCTGGGCCCAGCAGAGCCCGTGGGTCACCTTCCTCTGTGGGGCTGTAGTGCAAACACCCAGGTGCCTCCATTCAGGGCTTGGCTCTGCCGCCAGCCGAACCTAGTGATGTCAGCATTGCCATGGAAACCCTTCCCCTGGCATTGGGCAGGACCAGCCTCCCTCGTGCAGTTTTCCTTTGTGTGGACTTTGCAATGCGTTGCCAAGGCAGTGGGGCCTGCTGGGCAGGTTGGCATGGGGTGGAGAAGGCAGACAAACTCACACTGCATCCCAGCAACACGGCCCACGTGTTGGGAGAGTCCATTGCTCGCTGGAGGGAGGGGCTGTGGTCTAGGGCCTTGGGCTAGTGGCCAAGGCCATGAAGGTTTTGAGGGAGACCCTGGTCAGAGCCCCAGCCTGGCAATAGCCTTTTGACATATTTAGTGCTCCCTTGGGGTCTTGCCATCTCAGAATCACCTGGGCCAGAGTCTTGTGATAAAGGCAAATCCTGAGGTCACTGCAGACCTGCTCATCATGGGGTGAGGAAGAACCTCAGTTTAACCTTGTCCCCAAGAACAGTCTATTCTGAGAACCGCCGTTTATGGGAGATTAGACTTACTGAGCACCTGGGTGTGTTAGGCCCTTTGGCCCAATCTATCTTGCATAGTCCTCTTCCCAGCACTGCGAGGAGAGGGTGAACAGAGAAACTAAGTTTTTGGTGGGTCTTTCTAATCCCCATTTCATAGAGGAAGACAGTAAAACTCAGAGAGCTCAAATCTCTTTCCTGCCTACTGTCACCCAGCTTGAAAGTGGCAGAGTGTGGATTCAAACCCAGGGGTTCAAAGCCTTGCCCTGCAGCCTCTCCACTGGCCATGGGCCACTGGCCCATGCCAGCCTCTCCACTGGCATGGGCCAGGAGCCTGGCATTGTTAGCTTCCTCCTGTTGGTTTTCCAGGAAGAATCCTTAAGTACCTTTGTAGAGTGGGCCAGCTCTGTCCTGAGCCTCCCACATGCTCCCAGATCCAAAAGGGCCTTGAGCCAACAGAGAACCACAAAGCCTGTGCCTCCCTACCAGCGTCTGCAGCCTGCTCCCCCTGGTAAGAAAAATCATCGTCCCCCACTAAGGCCCACAATACCTTCCTCTGCCAGTCTATCCCGGCATCCTTGCTTTCTTGAAGGTCCCCTGAAGTCCCTGGTCCCTCTGCCTGCCCTGGTGGGTGGCCAGTGACCCAGTCCACAGAGATACCACCTTCTTGGAAGTCTCCAGGAAGAGAAACTCTGTGACCTTTGCCTCTGTGCTTACAGCCCACAGCCTTCCTTTGTCCAGCTTCACCCCTCCTGCTTTCTTTGAATATTGACTCCTCTAGCACTGTCTCCTTTCTTAACAACCCTTCAGGGTGTTCAAAGAGACTTTAGTCCTGGGGTTCTATTCTGCTGGTAACTGTGTGGGGAGGCTGAGACCCTGGCTGGCTCCAGGGCTACTGGGTTGCGACTCTTCCTCCCTACATGCATCTCTCACATTAAAGGTCAACAAACATCAGTGATGTTGGATGAGGGCAGAACACACAGCAGGGATGCCAACAAGTGCTGGATGGTGAATGGTGATGGGACTCTCAGCCCTGTGCTGGGCGCGTCAAAGTCAGTCAGCATTCTGGCTCCAACCATTACCTGGCTCTGCCTGTCTTCTTTCATCGAACAAATATTTCCTGAAGACTGTGCGATGCATTCTCTGTGCTCATAGGAAGGATTAAAAAAAAAATTTCCCAAAAAGCCAAAAGAAATGAAGTGGATAAAAACTCCAAACAACTAAATACCTGTGATTCCTGCCCCTGTAGAAGAATGTTTAATATCACTTTGGACAGGAAGAAAAGATACCTCCAAATACTCAAATGGTCATCTTTAGCTGATTGCATCATGGGGGACGTTTAACGCCTTTGCCATGTTTTCTGAACGCTGTAAGATATGTTACATAAAATGAGCTGCCCTAGTAAACACAAGTGTTTCTTGCAATCTTATTAAGAATATACCAGGGGCTTGCCTGGTGGCTCAGTGGTAAAAAAAATCTGCCTGCTAATGCAGAAGACACGGGTTTGATCCCTGGTCTAGAAAGATCCCACATGCCGTGGAGCAACTAAGCCCCTATTCCACAACTATCGAGCCTGTGCTCTAGAGCCCGGGAATTGCAACTATCGAGTCCACAGGCTGCAACTGCTGAAGCCCTCAGGCCCTGGAGCCTGCGCTCTGCAATGAGAAGCCTGCGTACCGTAACTAGAGAGTATCTCCCACCTGCCACAAGGAAAGAAAAGCCCACACAGCAACAAAGACCCAGCACAGCCAAAAGTAAAATACATTTTTGAAAAGATCTTAAAAAAAAAGAACTCACTATTTACAGCCTCTGGGCCTGGAGGACAAGTCAGAGGTGAGGTTAGCCATTCCCTTTCCCATGCCCAGACAAGTTGGTGAGTTTTCCCAGCCCCACCTCTACCGGGAGGGTGAGGCTGCTGGGGCTGAGAGATCTGGCCACAGGGCCCTGGAGACCCCCATCCCAAGCAGAGAGCGCAGAACAATGAAGGCACAGAGAACTCCTCCCACAGTCCTCTTAACCTCCTCCCTAGGCCTGCCCGCCTTGGGGAACAGAGGGGAGAGAGGCAGGTACAGCTTTCCTGAAGGGGAGAGGCACCAGTGAGACCTGGCCTCTCCCAGTCTCAGTTTAGTCATCTGTAAATGAAGACAACACCTCTTGCACTGTTGGGGGAATTCAGTGTGAAAACTGTCTCATGGGCACTGATGGAGCTCCTCCTGAGTGAGTGGAAGAACCACAGGCTGGCTGTTCTTCCTTATTGGATGGAACCTCCCCACTTTGACCTCGAAGTTGTAAAACTTTTATAATCTGGACGAGAAGCCCTTCCTACTCCTCGCATTCTTGAGCACAGGCTGCAGCAGAAAGCCCAAGGCTGATGATGCCCTGGTGTCTGGCTCTCTGGAAGTTCCCCAGTGCCCCGGGGCCCAGGTGACCCCATCAGGACTGCCACGCCCAGCTCCAGCACACCCCAAGCAGCAACCGCAGGAATGAAAGGGGTTATGACTGTCTTGTGGGAAACTCAAATATTTTAAAACCCCGTGAAGGCCAAAAACAGTTCATCTGTAGGTTACAATCCATGTTCTAAATCTCAGCATTAATCTTGCTAAAATAGCACCTTTTATTTTATCAGGGCCTTTCCTCCAAGAAAAGAGACCACAGTGAGGGAATCACAGGCCATTTGACTGTCCCTGGGTCATATCAGGCATCCGTGTGCCATCTTAACACAGTGGGTTTTCAGGCTCCGGTGGATCTGAGATTTTGGCCACAGTCCAAGGCATTGAAATTTCCCAGCAAATAAGGTGGGGGCCTCTGTGGAAGTAGAGGATATGAACTGTTCCCTACATTTTCTGAGAGGAGGTCCACTGCAAGGCTGGGTTTGGGATTCTTAGAGGGGGTCCCAGAAACACCCCCTTCCCACACTAAGTATATAAGGATTTGTATCTGCTCTTCCTTCAGTAATCCCTGCTTTTGATTCTCTAACCAACCATGCACAAGACTATGATTCCCATTGCAAGGGAAGAAATTGAGGCCCAAAGGGTAATTTATGAGAGGTTGTGCGGAGATAAAATCCAAGCCTTAAGAACTAGGACCATGTTACAGCAGATTTCCCAAAAGCTTTTTGCTGTCACATCTTTCCTAGGAGACTGTGGTTAGTGGGATTTCTTTTTCTTTGTAGATTTCATTTTGTAATCACAACCCCCATGTTAATACCCATTACAAGAACCCCGAAAGACCAAAAGATAATCTGTAACCAACATCTGGTGTATTTCCACATATTTCCTTCCAACCATTATTCACAGGAAAATCCCATTTCATTGCCTCTGAGATATGAGTTTTTCACTTTTCTAAAATATAAATAAAAATGATTTTATAATTGATATACACACATAATGTGCCTGTGGGTTTTTTTTTTGTTTGTTTTTTTTTTGCCCCAGAAAAGCTCTTGGTAAATCTCTTGTGTCATAGAATCAAAGAAATAGGATAGGTCCTTTGGTAGAGATATAAGACCATCAGTGTGACTTGCCCTCATCTCCACTTCTTTGTAGAACTCTCTGCATCAGCAAAAGTCTTAAAGACAAGCAGCCCCTACTGGATGGGACCCAGTATTTCATAATCCCTGGCTGGCCACACACAGCACTCTGGTAATGTGACTAACTTCAATACAAATCAAAACAGCAGTAGGACGTATGTAAGCCACTGCTTATAAATTCTAAGAGGAAACAGAAAGGAAAGAAACTGACATTTAGGTGCATACCTATTATGCACCAGCCTTGTGTTGGGGAATTTCAGGAATGAGGAGGGCTTCTGGCCTCAGATTGTAAAGGAAAGATGTTTAACAATTTCAAGGTCAGGGTGGGGAAGGTTTCCAAGGGAGAGTAGTCCAACCTGTAGTGTCCCCTGACCCTTGGGATTAATAAACCAGAGTAAATTTTTTTAAAAGCATCTTTACATTGAAGGTGTCTGGTTAAGCTGCCTGCTTTCAGATGTCAAGTTACGGGCAGCCAGCACCTGTACCTCTCACCTCAGTCTTAAATGATGAGCCTCAAAGTTTATTGAGAATCAGGATCACCTGGAGGGTAGGTTAAACCACAAATTGCTAGGCTCCAGCTCAGAGGTGCCGAGTCAGTTGGTCCAGGGTGAGGCTTGAGATTTTGCATTTCTAACAAGCAACCCATGATGCCGGGGCTGCCTGGTGTGCCTGAGGAGCTTTTCCAACAGCTGGTGCCTGGGCCCTCCCCGAGGATGCTGGGTACAGCCTAGGCAGCAGGATTAGCAAAGGCCCCATGATTCTAGTGCACTGACAAGACTGGGAGCCACGGGGTTTATGACAGAAGCCACCAGACATGATTCAGGTTCCTCAGACCTGGGGGCTCCTTGGATTTCATGGACAAACTGGTCAGGCTTCCTAGATTGGCAGGGCCCCTGAGGGTCAAAGGGAAGTTTCTCATTGCAAGCCATACTTCCATACCTATTTCTTTGAAGCCAAAACAAAACAAAACAAAAAAACCATCTGCCAATGCTGGAAAAATGTGTAAGCCTAATGTTGCTGCTGTTTAGCTGCTCAGTCATGTCCAGCTCCTTTATGACCCCATAGCCTGTAGCCCGCCAGGCTCCTCTGTCCACGGGATCTCTCAGGCAAGAATACTGGAGTGGATTCTATTTCCTTCTCCAGGGGATCTTCCCGACCTCGGCATCAAACCTGCGTCCCTGCATTGGCAGGTAGATTCTTTACCACTGAGCCACCAGGGAAGCCCTGTAATTCTATTACTCATCTGTAAATCAGGTGATGTCATAAAACCAAGCCTTCTTGTTCCTCTCAGCAAGCATTTGGGCACGTGCAGTGTCTGACTGGAGCTGAGGATGGCCACCTTTTCAGATAGGCACCACTTGCCAGCTTGTCACAGTTCCCATCACTTCCCAGTGTATTAGCTTCCCTGGGCCTGAGACACCCATTAATCTTAGCTCCTTAGAGCCATTTACATGCCTCCCCATTTAGTGTGTAGGTATGAGTGGACAGGTGATCTAGCTGTGGGAATCCAAAGTGGTACCTTCAGCTGAAGACAGGTGACCTGGGGAAAGGACTGGGGCAGTGTGTGTGTGTGTGTGTGTGTGCTGGGTGCATGTTGGGTATGTGTTGGGTGTCGGAGAGTGAGGTTAGGTTCTGCTCTTAGCCTGGGAAGTCACGGTGGTGGGGGGCTCGAGACCCAGGTTTTAATCACAGCTCTGTCACCAATTTGCAGGGTGACCTTACAACCTCTCCCTATGCCTCAGTTTCCTCACTTGAAAGATGGGAGCGTGAAACCTGTCAACCTGCTGGGTCCTTCCCACTCTAGGAGCTGAGAGAAGAGAGCCCAAGTCCTACACCAAGAGCTGACAGGGAGTGGAGGAGGTGGCCTAGGGAGGAGGGACAACAGGGCCCTGGCTGTGGGCTCGGCAGACAGTCTCAAGCCTTAGCCCCACTCCATCCACCTCCTCCAGGTGCCATGCCGTGGTGCCCTGAAGCAACCCGGACATGGAGCCAGACAGCCCACCCCTCACCAGCTGTGTGATCTTGGATCTCTCTGAGCTTTGTCTAATGGGAATAATAACCTCCCCTGTATACACCCTAAGCTCCATGAGGGCTGGGACAGTGTTTTATTCACTAGTATATACCCAGCACCTAGTCCAGTGCCTGGCACATAGTAGGTACTCAACAAATATTTGTTGAATCCATAAATGGATCGACTTAAGGATCAAACTGAATAATATACACGGAACATAGTACCAGGCACACAGCAGTTGCTGCATTAATATGTTTCTTGGATCTGAGTCTCCTGACTCCTTGGACTTCTGTATTTTCTTCCTTGTCTTTTCTTGTGGCCTACCCATGGGGACACATTCCAGGAAATTTGACCATGGATCACCAGGCCATTGGTTATCATATCTGCCGCTAAGTTGCTTCAGTCATGTCCAACTCTGTGCGACCCTATGGACTGCAGCCCTCTAAGCTCCTCTGTCCACGGGATTCTCCAGGCAAGAATAAAGTGGACTGACATGCCCTCCTCCAGGGGATCCCCACCTAGGGGTCAAACCTGCATCTCTTATGTCTCCTGCAAAGGCAGGCGGGTTATTTACCACTAGTGCCACCTGGGAAATCAGAAAGGGAGTGGGCTCATCCAGGACCACATCTTCCCACCTGTATACCCCCTCAGGCAGTTTCAGCAGTAAAGTCAGTGCGCAGGGCCAGTCCCCCACCCTCTCAACACCTCATCTAACCCACTGCACTCACTTTCCTCCTGGTACACATTTATTCATTCACTCATTCCTCATTTACTCATTCTCCACTTTACAGAGAGTCTGTGTCACCATACCTCCCCAAATCTCTCCCCCAGTTTTGGATTAAACATCTAATGAGTTGTTGAACATCCCACCTTGGACCTGCCAAAATGCAGCAAAAAGGCCAGATCACACTCACTTCTCCAGGGCTCTCCCAGCTGCTGGTGCCACTGCCCACTGGGTCCCCAAGACAGAAACCCAGGAGCTGCCCCTGACACTCCCAGCCAGATACCCAGGTCTGACAATTTATTTCCCAAATATTTCTTACACCTCATGCACCCTAGCCTTTTCTAGCTTTGAGATCCTCATGTTCTCTTTCCTGTTCCTAGGTTTTTGCCTCCTCACCAGTCTGTCTCCACTCCCCTGCTCCCTCTCCTCTCCTCTACCCTCCTGCCTGCTGCCCCAGAGGCTCCACCTCCTGCCCTCACCTCCCAGTTGCTCTCCTGTCCTTCAAGGCTCCTGTGATCTGGGGTCCCTGCCACCTATCCAGCCTCATCTTGTTCTCTCCCTGTCTCCTATTTCATAAGGGGCTTCCCTGCTGGCTGACTTTGTTCTGTTTCCCACCTCTGGGGCTTGCTCGCACTTACTTCTTCTGCCTGGACTGACTTTCCTTTCTTACCTCATCCCTTACCCAGACAACCCTTACTCACTTTTCAGAGCCAGTTCGATGTCACCTCCTCCAGGAAAACTTTTCAGACTCCACCCAGCCTAGATTACAGACTCCCTCTCTGTTCCCATATTACCAGCGCATGACTCCACCTGTGTGCTTACCACATTATTTTGTAATTATCTGCCTGTGTGTTCAGCTTTGCCATTAAATTGCTATTATGTTGGGGGCAGAGACCACGCTTATTCATCATTCTACTCCTCTGTGTACGGAGTAACCCCCTTTTCACATCCTATCACTTCGTAACAAATCACCCCACAATTTAGTGACTTATTTTGCTCATGATTTTTTGGATCTGGAATTTGGGAAGGTCTCAGCCAAGTAGTTCTCACTTGGGGTCTGCCATGGGCTGAATTCATGCAGAGGTTCCCCCCAGCTGGATGCAAAAGATAGTGTATGCTCATGGCTGCAGCTGCTGCTGGCACTTGGCTGGGGGCTTGACGGGCTTTTGATTAAAATGCTACACTGTAGCTTCTCCAGCATGGCAGTCTCTGGGTAGTCAAAGTCAACACCTTGCGGTGTTAGTCACTCAGTTGTGTCCAACTCTTTGCGACACTATGGACTGTGGCTCACCAGGCTCTGTCCATGGGATTCTCCAGGCAAGAATACTGGAGAGGTAGCCATTCCCTTCTCCAGCGGATCTTCCCAACCCAGGGATTGAACCTGGTGTCTCCTGCGTTGCAGGCAGATTCTTTACCATTTGAACCACCAGGGAAGCCCAGTCAACATCTTACGTAGCTTAATTCCCCAGAGCAAGCATCCTAAGAGAGCCAGAAGAAAGCTGTGTGACCTCTTCTGATCCAGTCTTGGAGTTGGGCAGTGTCAGTTCCACTGTATTCTATGGGCTATAAGTGAGTCACTGAGGAGAGCCTAGAATCAAGGGGAAGAGACAGGGATCCACTAACTAAAGAGAAGAGTTTTGAAGGATTTGCAGACATGCTTTAAATCCTCCATCACCCTCAACACATTTGTCAGATGGATGGTTGGGTGGATGGAAATTGCTCCCCGCCTAATCTGCCTCTGGGCACTTAGTTCTTTCTTTGCTGCTTCCTTCTCCTGCCCCACTGTGACCCCAGCTATATGAGAATTGGCAAGGCAGAGCAGCTGGTGGTGGCAGAGCCAACAGGCTACCAACCCACAGCCTGCTGTCGGCTGCTGGGAAATGGTGGGGCCAGTCCCTGTCAAGTCCTGGATTTCAGTTTTCCTGTTCAGATAACAAAGTGCTAGGCCACGTCTCTTTAAGACCCACTCTCCTCTAACTCTGAGTACATTCAGACCTCCCTTCTTGCTTTCTGAGAAGGTGGCTGGAGGTGGCTCCATCTGCAAGGCTGCTCCCAGCCTTTATGTCTTTGAGGAGCTGCTTCTAAATGACACAAGCACAAACAATACATTCTGGTGTGAGAAATTCAAATAGTACAGAAGTATACAGTAAAATATGAACTTCCCTCTGACCTCTCTTTAGGCTCTGCCTCTTTTCAAAGGAGAGCAGCCCCGTGAGGCCACCCTCGTGGCCCCTTTAATAGCATCTGCTTTTCTGAACATTGTAGATGCAGAGATAGCTTTGCTGGGGATTTGTGGTTTTCTTTTTCTTTTAACACAAATGAGACCATACTGTTCACGTTGTTCTGCAACTTACCCTTCTTCACTTAATGCTGTATCTCTAACATGTCTGAATAGGGATCACCCCCAAGGCTTTTGTTGTCCTCTAGGATATGCCACAGCACCGAACACTCCACGTGGTTCATTTGCCCGTTCTCCTTATTGTCAGACATGGGTAGATTTCCAGTTTTCCATTATTCCATGCAATCGTGGACGTTCCCAAGCTGTGTTCAGAGGCCCCCAGACTTGGAAGGCTGCACCACACTGCATCTCTGCCCAGTGATATGGAGAAGCTCTCTCCAGGTAAACCTGAGTTTGCTCTCTCCAGTTCAGATTCTGAGTGCAAGTCCGGAACTGTGTGGCCTGGGACGCCTCGCTTAGGTTCTCTGAGAACTGGCAGAGGAGCCAGTGGAATACAGCCCCCACCTCCTCCGGGCAGGCAGGCAGGCAGGCAGGCGCAGAGGCAGGAAGGCCGGTCCGCGGGCTGCTGCGCTCCCCAGCCGGGTTCTGGGGTGGTTATGTAACTGGACGGCTAATGCTGCTTTCATGGTCGGTAGAACCCAAATTAAAAGAGGAAATTATTCTCCGGATGCTCAATTCGCCTAATCCCCATCTGTCTTTCCCCTGGTCCCCCACACTCGCCGAGCGCTGGCATCTAAGGGTCTTGAACGTGCTCCAGATTTCTAATTTAGTTTGCTTATGCAACCAAAAATATTATGGCCGCGTTTCCTGGGGGTGACTAAGTCTGTATTCTGGGCTCCAGGCACGCTAAAAACGGCAGCGCCAGGGCCCCACGCTGCTCGCGCGCACACCACGCGCCGGCTTTTTTTGGTTCCTCCGAGGCTCAAGGAGCTCTGCGCCGGCGGGGGCCGCAAGGGCTAGAGGCCGCCGGACCTCGGGAACGCGGAGGGCCGGGACTCCGGGGAGGAGAGAGTGCGTCTCCGCCAGGGCCAGTCTGGGGTGGCGGCAGACGCGCGGCCCGGGGGGACTTGGAGGGGGGACGTTCTGGTCTCCGGCACCTGGGGTCCTCTCAGAACCTCACCCTCCTTCCTTTTCTTTTATTCTCCTGCTCTGATTCCTCTGTGCCGGGCGCAGGAATCCATCTTTTCCGCGTGTGCCCTCACCCAGAGATTTGTGGAAAGGTATTTGCTGCACCATTCTTGACTCTGAAATAGCGAAAAATTGGAGACAGCGCTTCTATCAGTGGGGATCCATCTAGTAAATGAGGGGAACGTCAACACTCTGGGGTCAGTGCAAATAATAGGTTGATCAAGAGGGCTTGACGTGGATTTAATTAAATTAAAATTTTAAAAAGGGCAAATCACAGAAAATAGAGTAGAATTCTACTTTGTTCTTCAAAAAACCATCAGTGTGAACTCGGAAGGCGACATTGAACTGTAGGGGTCACCTTTGGTCCGCGGACTGAGATTGGGGATTGGGGGTCGGGGAGGGTGGAAGAGTCTCGGGTTTTATCCTACTTCTGCAATTTTTGGAAACATACAAAGAGACTGTGCTTGCATATTACTTGCACACGTTGCTTTCAGAGTTACAAGGGAGCTGGAGAGAAGAGCAGGGAGCTTCCCTGACTCTGTCCCGGCCTCTGGAACCAGTGGTCAGATCAGGAGTGGGACTGGCAGGAAGGCATCCGCTCTCTACCCGCTCCTGGCTGGGTGTCAAGACACAGGACCACTGTGCTTTGAGGTCTTGCTGCCAGACTTCTTGGAGTTGAAGACTGGATGGGCACCTGGCCTGGCAGGGCAAATGCTGAGGGGCAGAGCACTGGACCTGGAATCAGAAACTCAGCTTCTAGACCCGGAGGACTGGGTTGAGGGCCGGTCTCCCTTATGCCCACTGCTTTAGCATCCTCTGCCCTGATGGCCAGACCAGGGCTGGCTGAGAAGGTGTGGCGACCTGGCCACCAGCTCTAAGCCTGAGGCCGACTGTGAGACCTCACCCACCTCTTGGGGCAAGACCAGGACTCCCTGAGGCCCCAGATGCAGAGGGCAGGACGTGTTTTCCAAGCCTGTGACAGGTGCAGTCTGCATCCACACAGTACCAACCAGTCGGATGCTGGAGGTATCTACACTGTCACTGGAGGAGAAGTGAAGCAGCTGCCCACACAAAACAGGGCATCCCTACAGCATGCTGCACACGCCCCCAGGGTGCACTCATCATTCCAAAGCAGGAAGCCCACCGTGGCATTGCCTTAGGTGCTTTTACTTCATGACTTCTTGAGGCCTTCAGTCGCTCAGGCACATGGAGACGCTCCATGAGATGTACTGAATGCAGCTTTTACCAAAAATAGGTGACTTAAGGGCTCTTTCCTTCCTGAGCCTCTCAGGAGTCCAGAGTGCTACAAACTGGTGAGCTAGTGAAGGCAAGAGACGGATGGGAAGTGAATGGAACTGGCGCAGTTTGGAGAAACTTCAGATGAAGATGTCGGGGGGAGAAAGGGGCACCTCATCTGTGAGAGATAAAAACAAACAGTCCTGCTAATGTCTGCCAGGGCAGGTGCGGGGGACCACGGGTAATCTCTTTTCCTCAAAGCTTGCCCCCTGCACATGCACATCACAAGCATGAACTCAAACAGAAGGCATGCAGTGCTCAGCTCCTCACAACGTGAGCACATCCGCTCATGAACACCCCCACGTACGCCCTCACATGGGAGGCACACCACTCATGAGAAGAACACAGATCCATGCACATTCAAGGACACACCCACACAAGCCCTTGTGCCCAGGCAATCCCACTGGTGCTCACGCAGAAGAAGGCAAGCATGCAAGACACCAAAGCACAAATAGGGGCACCCAGGTCCCCGCACACGCTAGCAGCCATGCATGTGCATGCACATGCAGGTGGACGCTGGCCTACTGGAGCCGCTCGGGCGGGCACACTCTGAGGACACGTTTGCATCCGCACACCCTCATCGCACGGTGGTTTCTAAGGCCATAACAGTCTCCCTTCTTCTTCTTGTAAGTGGAGCCAGCGGGGATGGAGCGAAATTGTGGTTTAGAGGCAAGCTGAAGGACTCCTAAAATGCATTTAGCAAAGCAGTTCACAGAGGCATATGTCCTTGAGTATTTTTATCTTTAGCACTCTTATATGTCTAGCAAAGTCTGGGTGGCTCAGTATTGCTGCCAGGAAAGAGGACAAGTGGCATATGGCCTCTAGGTGCAGAGAAAGGGTACCCCTTGTTCCTTGTCACCCTCCCAACCTTCCACACACACACCAGAATGTTTCCTCCCCCAACCGACTGGGTTCCCCAGAAGCGTGCCCAGGCTGCCCTCTTCCCACTAGGAAAACAGCCAGTGGGGCAGGTTCCCCAGCCCCCACCCAGGTGCCTGGAGAGCAGGTCTGCCAGTCCCATGCCCACCCCTCAGGAGCTCAGTTCTCCAGAGCACTTGAAGCTGTAACCATCAGCCTTGGGCGTGGGCTGTGGCTGATCGTGGGAAGCCTGGCTCCAGTTCTTCCAAATGTATGCATGGATAGTGTTTTCCACTATTCCTGAGCTGGCAAAAGTTCTGGCCGTGTGCCCCAGCCCTCTGGTGGGTCGCAGACAAGCCAGTGGATTTTGGAAGCTGTTTAATCCTTGGGTTCTGACGTGCCCAGTTTACCATCAAGCAGCATCTAGTGCCCACAGATCTGATGTCAGAGGGCGGCCCTGGCACAGCTCCATCCTTCCTGCCCAGGAGCCCCGAAGACTTGCCTCGTGAATCACAGCCATTTGCTTCACGCTAGGCCTGCAAACATCAGCACCTTCTACAAAATGATGCTGTAAAAGAAAAATAGCAAGGAAAAGTAATCAGGAGCTATCAAGTGAAGGCAGCAGACGAGCAAACCATTATGACCTTGTGTTTATTTTAAACAATACTAAGTGTATTTAGGCAGAGGAAAAACTGGAAAAACTCACGGTGATTATATTTAGAAATTTGTCATTCAGCAAATACTTGTTGAACACCTAGTATTTGTATTTGTCAGATTGCTTGAGGTGCTGGGATTATAATAGTGAATTGACAAAACGCTTAGGGATCTTAGATTCTTGAGAGTTAACAGACAATAACAAACACCTAAGCTCAACTTGTAGCATGTTAAACTTTGATAAGCGTGATGGGAAGGGGGCAAGGAGAAGAGATACAGGGCACTGGAGAGCTGTAATTTTTTTTTTTTTTTTGACGTGGACCATTTTTACAATCTTTATTGAATTTGTTATAATACTGCTTCTGTTTTATCTTTTTGGGAGTTTTGGCCACGAGGCATATGGGATCTCTGCTCCCTGCCAAGGAATTGAACCCACATCTCCTACATTGGAAGGCAAAGTCTTAACCACTGGGCCACCAGAGAAGTTCCAAGAGCTATAATTATTCATATTTTATTTTTAGAGCAGTTTTAGATTTATAGAAAAATTAAAATAGTACAGATAGTTCCCCCAAATCCCACGCCCCATCCCGTACAAAATTTCTCCTGTTATTGATGTCTTAGATTCAGTTCAGTTCAGTCATTCAGTCATGTCTGACTCTTTGCAACCCCATGGACTGCAGCATGCCTATCTATTCACCATGAAGTGATGGGAACAGATGCCATAATCTTAGTCTTTTGAATGTTGAGTTTTAAGCCAGCTTTTTCACTCTCATCTTTCACTTTTATCAAGAGGCTCTTCAGTTCTTCACTTTCTGCCATAAGGGTGTGTCATCTGCATATCTGAGGTTATTGATGTTTCTCCCAGCAATCTTGATTCCAGCTTGTGCTTCATCCAGTCCAGCATTTCTCATGATGTACTCTGCATATACGTTAAATAAACAAGGTGACCATATACAGCCTTGACGTAATCCTTTCCCAGTTTGGAATCAGTCTGTTGTTCCATGTCCAGTTCTAACTGTTGCTTCTTGACCTGCATACAGATTTCTCAGGAGGCAGGTAAGGTGATCTGATATTCCCATCTCTTTAAGAACTTTGCACAGATTGTTGTGATCCACACAGTCAAAGGCTTTAGCATAGTCAATGAAGTAGAAATAGATGTTTTTCTGGAATTCTCTTGCTTTTTCTATGATCCAGTGGATGTTGGTAATTTGACCTCTGGTTCCTCTGTCTTTTCTAAATCTAGCTTGAACATCTGGAAGTTCTCGGTTCATGTACTATTGAAGCCTACTTTGGAGAATTTTGAGCATTACTCTGCTAGCATATGAGATGAGTATAATTGTGTGGTAGTTTAAACATTCTTTGGCATTGCCTTTCTTTGGGATTGTAATGAAAACTGACTTTTCAGTCCTGTGGCCACTGCTGAGTTTTTCAAATTTGTTGGCATATTGAGTGCAGCACTTTAATAGCATCCTTTTTAGGATTTGAAATAGCCCAGCTGGAATTCTATTACCTCCATTAGCTTTGTTTGTAGTGATGCTTCCTAAGCCCCACTTGACTCTGCACTCCAGGCTCTCTGGCTCTAGATGAGTGATCATACCATCATGGTTAGATTTGATGTCTTAGATTAGAACAGTGCATTTGCAACCCTTGATTAATGAACCAATATTATTATTAACTAAAGTCTACTGTTTACTCAGATTTCCTTAGTTTACCTAAGTTTCACTTTCTGCTCCAGGATGCCACATTTATGCTTGTCTCCTTAGACTTCTCTTGGCTGTGACAATTTCTTAGATTTTCTTTGTTTTTGATGACCTTTACAAAACTAGGAGGTCCTGGTCAGTCAGGTATATTGGGTTGGAATTTGCCTAATATTTTCCCATGATCAGTCTGGAGCTATGGGTTTTCAGGAGCAAGATCACAGAGATAAAGTGCCATTTTCATCACAGATCATCTCAAGGGTACATTTTATTAGCATGATTTATGGCTCTTGATGTTGATCTTGATCACCTGGCCGAGGCAGTATTTGTTAGGTTTCTCTACTGGAAAGCTACCCCCACTTCCCTTCTTGAAGTGTGCGCTGCCCACATTTGGTGAAAATGATGCTCCCCTCTCCCATTTAGGGTGAAGTATCAACATTATTTGGAATTCTTCTGCATGAGAGATTGATTTCTTTTCCCCCATTTATTGATTTACTCAACGCATTTATAATGGACTCACAGATATTTATTTTACATTTGGGTTATAATCCAATAATACGTTATTTTGTTGCTAAAATTGGGAGCTCTCTCACTGACTCCTGTGGCCCTTTGACATACCCCCATCATTTTTTTTTTTTTAGCACTGCCTTTCTCTCTGGTACAAGATGCTCCAGACTCATCTTGTGTACTTCCTGTCCCAGTTCTGGAATCAGCCATCAGCCCAGAGTGGGGAGGGTGGGGGAGCTGGGGAGGTGTGTGTGTATCTGGGCACGGAGTGGGCCACCACGGAGCCAGCCAGAGAGACTGCCTAGGGCACCCACAGTGGCTCGTGGGGGTCGGCCCAGCACAGCCCAGTGCATGTCCTCCTCCTCCCCCTCCTCCTCCTCCTCCTCCTGACTGCCACTTTCCGGTGCCAGGAGCAGGCCCAGACCGCCGACTGAAGGATCACCCTGAAGGCCATCTGGAAGGGCATTCACGTGGTAGACTCATACCTGAATTCTACCTTGGACTTCCTGGGAGGCAAGGACAGGCTCTGCCAGTATAAATGCAATGATGGATCTAAGCTTTTACCATGCTGTGGATATAGACCCTCCCCTCTGCCTCCCACGGTTTGGTGTTCACGTTACCCTCAGCATCCCTTCCTTGAAAGAGTGCTGCAAGCAGCCTGGTGGGTGCTGTGAGACCTGCTGTGATGAGTTTCAGTGTTGCCCCTCCAAGATTTGCAGAGATGTGCAGAAAACACCAGGGCTAGCTCAGCGTGTGCGGGCCTGGGAAACCACCGCGGAGCTCTCGCTCGGCAATGGGAGCTTACATTCAGGCTGTAAGCTGAGCTGGACAGCCAGTGAGCCGCATGTAGGTGTCGCCAGGAAGAAAAAAATGGTCTTTAAAGAAGATGCTGACAGGTGGTCACAGCAGATGAGGACAGAAGAGCATCACCTTTGACAAACAGCTCACAGTTTTACAGCGTAAAGCTGCCTCACTCTTGTGAAAGGGTTATTTTAAGACCTTATCTTGACAGAACTTCAAACGAAAGAAACACATGCAGGTTATCCTCCTGGATGGTGATGTCTTCTTAGGGTTCGATTTTGTCTTGAGCAAGGGGCGCATGTTAAAGGGAGAAATTTTTAAAAGAAAGAGTCTGACTCAATTTTCACAACTGTATTTACCAAAAAATGAAGCCAAATGTAAAATTCATTATAAGGTATGTTCAACATTACCTTACTTGGAAATATGGGGAAACCTTCACTTAAGAAGTGTGTTTGTTTACTGTAAAATTTAAAATACACGTTTATGCCCCTCCACAAAAAATCATTATGTCAGGAATAGAATGAAGGGGATGAGTAGATACCATTATAAGAATCCAAAGAGCAATGACTTTGGCTTACATTGGGCTGAAGCAATGGGCGGAGGGGCTGAGATTCTGAGGCAGAGCTGATGGCATTTTCTGATAGACAGGATGTTGGGTGAGAGCTGGCAGCCTGGTCATATGGAAGGTGGCTGATGTAACTAGCCCTGTTGTGGGAAGGCTGGAAGAGCCGCAGGTTTGGTGGGGTTCAGGAGCTCACCTTCTGGATGTGCTAGTTTGCGGGGTGCCCCCCAGGGTGGGACTTGGGAGCCATATTTACTTTTTCCTCAACTCTCAGCCTCTGGGCCCCGAGCTGGTCGTCAGGTCTGCGGAGTGAATGCAGGACGAATTCTGCAGGGCGGTATCTCTGGCCTGTGGGCCGGAGGTCACTGGACTCCTGAAAGAGGAGGGGTGGAGGAGAGGGGGCAGAAAAGGCGCTAGAAGAGGGAAGAGGTGAGGGGACAGGAGACAAGGGGAGGGGTGAGGAGGGTCAAGCCGCAGCAGAGGCGTGGGGGAGGAGGGGAGAGGGGACACAGCAGCCCTCTGCCGACTCCGCAGCTTGGTGAGTGGGCAGCCGCCAGCAGCCCGCCTTGCCTCCCGCTTCCTCTCACCCACTCTCCTGCCCGCCAGCAAACGCTGGGGCCCGTTCACCCTCATGGTGGACACACGGACCACCCTTGCCCCACCCTGACCGTCTCCCGCTGGTCCAGGCCGCCGCTTCCTCCTGCTCTGGCCTCTGCTGGCTGTCCTCTTCAGAACAGCCACATCAACGCTTCTAGAACAAGTCAGGCCATCCCTTCACAAACCCTGGAGCGGAAAGGCCTTCCCTCGGCCCTGCTCAACCTGCCTCCCCGTCTCATCCCTGCTCTGGGCCACTCACACTGGCCTCCTCAGTGACCCCCGACTCAGCAGGTTATGACTGCCCCGGGCCTCTGCATCTGCCATGGCCTCCACCTGCTGACCACTCTCCTCCACCATACCCCCTCATTCTCTTCAGGTCTCAGTTAGGATGTCACCTCAGACAGGCCTTCCCCAACGGCCCTCTACCACCGCCACTCACTACCCCCTTACCCAGCTTAGTTTTTCTTAATACTTTTTACTGGTTCACATATATATTTACATTTAAGACTTTCCCATGAGAATTATTTTGCTACCAATGTATCTCCAGCATCTGGAACAACTCCCAGACTGGTAGGTACTTTGTAATATTTGTCAAATAAACTAANAATACTTTTTACTGGTTCACATATATATTTACATTTAAGACTTTCCCATGAGAATTATTTTGCCACCAATGTATCTCCAGCATCTGGAACAACTCCCAGACTGGTAGGTACTTTGTAATATTTGTCAAATAAACTAAGAATGATCTCTCACCTCAGAGCCACCTCTGAGCTGGCTCAGACCGTCTTCCTCATCAGGTTCAACCACTTGGCTCTCAGAAGTTCTTAGACCTAAGTAGAACCTGCTAAAGATGGGAAATTGATCAAAACTTCAAAAGAGCCAGTCACACCCTCCTGCAAATGTAAAATTCCACTTTGAGGCTGAAACCTCCTCCTCCCCCAAGCCTTTGAGCCAGCCAGGCCTCAGATCCTTCAGGTCACCTCTGAAACATCTTCAGTCCCCTTCTTGTCCAGCTCAACTGTCTGCTTGCTCATCAGCTCAAAGCCTCAAAACCTCCACAGGAATCCAGAGTGGTTGCTAACAAGCACGTCAGGCCTGCTCCCCGCCCCTGTTTAAGTTCTTTCTGTGGTCCTCAGGATGAAGCCCAAAGTCTGGATGTATCTCCTCTGCCCCACTTCCTCTCCAGGATCCCCCAAGGCTCTCCTTTCTTCGAGATCCTGGGCGAGTCAGCCCCATGATGCCCTCCCATCCCCCGCTCCTCTCCACCCTCTTCCCTTCTTGCATGACAATTAATTATGTAACTGCCATCCTGGCTTTCCACCATGAACTCTCAGGGTTCCCTCTGGAGTCCCGTTTGCACAGCAAGCTGGCTGGTCTGTCTGGATGATAATCAAGAGTGGCCGTGATAGGTGAAGGATGGTTGTGGAGGGGAAGACCGTGGAGAGAGGAGACCAGTGAGCATACTGAGGCCCCTGGTCTATCCCCTAGCAGCACTACTGCTGACCTGGTCCCAGACCCTAAGCTCCATTGAGAAGGCCTAGGTCCCTGCTCTAGGGCCTGGCAGAGAAGAGGTTCTTGGGGAACACACACTGACTATTGGTTGAATGGTTGACTCTAAGTAGTAGCTCTGAATGATATTTTCTTTTCTACATTTCTGTATTTTCCAATTTTAAAATATAAGGTATATCCCTCAATATTTTAAACAAAAAACAAAGACTAACCTTGAAAAATCATTATTAAAATGTTAAATAAAAAGTAACACTTTCTGTGTCTTCCCAAGCTGAGGAGACACCCATCCCTTCGCCTGCAGTCTCTGCTAGGGACACACAACCAACAAGCGATGCGGCCCTGTAGTCACAATAGATCAAGACTAGAGTGTTTATGGCAGCTGGAAGCTGGAACCTAACTAAACGTTCACCAACCGTAGAACAGGTGAAAACATATGATACCGTCCTCGGTGGTGTCACGCTACCACCCACAAGGACTTAAACAGACCTAAGTAAAATATGATATCAGGCTAAAGAGACTAGACTCAAGAGAGCACATGCTCTATGGCTCCATTTCCAGGCAACGTGTACAGTTTAGAAGCAGAGCTAGGGGGTTAGTCTAACTGGGGCTAGTAAGTGAAGTTGTCCAGAAGGGGCTTCTGGTGAGAGGCTATTTTTTGACCTGAGTGCTGGTTCCATACGCATGCTCAGTTTGTGCAAATTTAACCAGTTGTACATTTTCGAATTTTACAATTTTCTGTGTGTATGTTTAACTCCAATAAAAATGTTAAGGGGTCGGGGGGAAAGGCACGCATCCTGGAATGAGTTAAATCCATCTCTCCTTTCTGTCCACAGGGAGGTTGGAGTACGAGTGTCTAGGGTCCCTCGTGAGGTCCAGAGTTCTTCCCCAGTCTTGGAGACACTCAAGCCCCAGGCTTGGAGATTCTGTTTCCATCAAGCCTAGAGCTCTGGGGTCAATTCCCAAAGTAGATCTCATCATCACTATTTAGGACCTAGAAGCAGGAGTCTGGGGGGTGGCTACAGGATGTGCCCCCCCTGGCTGGGTTACTCTGGGCCTCCCTGCTACCGGCCACCAGCTATGAAGTAGGGCTGGGGCTGAGGGCTGTGGGGAGGAGGCAGGCTTGATGTGGGAGGGCAGAGCTCAGCAGCACAGGCCACTGGGTCCCTGAGTGCTGGCAGCCTCTTGGCACCCTCCCATCCCTGTAGAGGGCAGCCTAGCAGGTGGGTCCGTCACACTGCACTACCTCCGTCCCAGCTTCCAGAGGACAAGGAGCAGGACATCTGCTTGGCCTTCACTCAAGGTCAAGGGAAGCCTAGGGGCCTCAGTGACCTTGTACTTAGCCCCCAGAGGTCACTGCACCAGCGCTCTAGGGGCTCAGGTCACCACAGCCGGGATAGGGACAGTAATCAATCACAGCCCTGCGGCAGGCTGGGGCGAGCTGTGGGTCCAGCCCGGCCCCCCGCAGCTGGCAAGTGAGGTTATTTATAACCACGGGTCGCCTTACCTCCTGACCTCCAGCTGGAGCCCAGCGATCCAGCGATTAGTATCTCCTCACCTTGCACTGTGAACAAATACCTTCTGTGTGCCCAGGCCTCACCTCGGGGCTGCAGGAAGCAGGATGTTGGCCCTGAGTTAGGAACCCCAGGCTCCCTTGGGTAGACCCAGCCAGGCGTGAATTGAGGGGAAGGTGGGAGAAAGGCTCAGCGATGCCTGTTCCCTTGCTTCCAGGGTTGAAAATGTTGGTCTCTTCTGAGTGGTAGTTCTGTTTATAACACAGGACTCTCCTGTACTGTAGGGCTCCCTTTTGCGGGCCTGGATCTGTCCACAGGAGTGCCCTCTTCAAAGTCAGTGGGAAGGAGGCAGCACTGGTGATGGGATCCCCCCGCCCCCCGAAATGGTTTCTGGAATCACACAAGACAAACAGCATTTTCCTTAGCAGGGGCCTCTCCTTCCTAGATGGCAGCTGAAGCTCAGAGGGATTCCAGTCACACAGCCATTCGTGGCAGATTCCCTGCTCTTGGCTGACAGGGAAGCACCTGGACGTCAGACCTCCTAATTTTGATCCTGAGGAGCCACTGGAAAAGGAGGCTGGGGGTGGGGAGACTGGCCTTTGCATTCAACACGTGTTGGCTGAGCACTTGTTGGTGCCAGGCACCATTCCAGGCAGAAACCCTTACCCCTTTTGGAGCAGTACTCTAGGGAACAGAGTCACTGACTCTCTGGAGCCTGGGGTCCCTTGATGGAGCCATAGTCCAGGCAACTGCTGAGAAGTCTTGAGTCTCAGAGGGGGTGACTGGGTCAGGGAGTGAGAGTGCCAGGCTGAGGGCGCTCGGGGACTGTGGCCTGAGGCTGAGCATTTGTTGCAGGTGACCAAGGCCAGGTGAGTGTAGCATCCCAAGCAGGTTTTGGATGCCTCCTTCCTTTGCTGCCATGCTCACACACACATGGAAGCACCTGGAAGAAATTTGGCTGTGTGACTTCACTCTCTCCTTGCCCTTTCTGGATCACAATTTTCACAAGTGAAAATGAAGGGGTCTGGCTACCTGGATTCCTATTCTAGGGACTTAGAGATCCTCCATTCTGAGCTGGGCTCAGCCTGAGAGTGTCTCTTTGCCCCATGAAACCCAGAGTAGAGGCTGGTGGAGTCGGGCAAGGCTGAGTGGCTATGGGTAGCCAGTGCTGGCCATATATGCAGGCCACATGTATGGAAGTGCCATGCGCACATTGCCTGTATGAGCATGCAGGATATGTCTGCAGCTGTGTGTGTGGGAGTGTACTTGGTGGGCCGGTGGCTGTATAAAACATGTGCACAGAAGGATGTGTGTGTCCTGGCGTGTGTGTAGGACTGTTCACATAGGAGTGGACAGGAGATAGTGTGTATGCCAAATGTGGAGTGTGTGGGGTCATGTATAGGCCCAGATATGGAGGCTGATGTGTGTTGGAGGAGGGTCTTGGCTGGGCTTAGCTTAAGGCATAGGATGAAAGCCAGGATGGCGCTCCCTCAATCTGCAAACCCCCTCTGCCCACATGGTCAGCCTGTGGCCGATGGGCCCTGACCAGTCAATGAACTCAAGGTCTGGAAGAGTCAGCGGCTTTTCCAATCTCTTTGCCAAATGAGATGTCAGCACAGAGGCAGGGGTGGGAATGCAGGCTGGGGAAAGTGGCAATGACAACTGGCTGCTGGGGAGGGGAGGGAGCTGGGCTTGGCTGGAGTGAGGAGTCCTGGCCCACTGGCCCCTATCTGGAGCAAGGCCCAGAGACCCACTCTGAGTGGGAGCAGCAGCCCAGCCCCAGGCTCACACTTCTTGGGGACCCCTTGATTCCTTTTGTGGGGGCCATGGTTATGCCAGGGTCTCCCAGGAAGGTGAGGAGGAGTGCTCTGGAGCACTAAGCACCCTCCAGGGGCTTTCACAAGCCATCTCATGAGTTCAAAGCAACCCCATGAGGTAAGGACCCATTCCTGTTTTGCAGATGAGCAAACAGGTTCAGGGAGGCAAAGGAATGGAAGTGTCTGAAACTATGCAGCTAGAGTAAGTGGTAGAACTGGCCCAGAAACGTGGGCTGATGTGTGTCCTCCTCCATCCCCTGTGACAATGGGATGGTGGCTCCTCTGTGAAGATCTTGAAGTTTAGGTGTTGGAGCTTCTCTGGATACTCAGACCTGGGGCGCAACTGTTGTGTTGAGTAGTTTGTGTTCACTCTTTGTGACTCCAAGGACTGCTGGATGCCAGGCCTCCCCGTCTTTCGCTATCTCCTGGAGTTCCCATTGAGTCAGTGATGCCATCCAGCCATCTCATCCTCTGTTGCCCCTTTCTCCTCCTGCCCTCAATCTGTCCCAGCATCAGGGCCTTTTCTAGTAAGTAGCCAAAGTATTAGAGCTTCAGCATCAGTCCTTCTAACGAATATTCAGGGATGATCTCCTTTAGGGTTAACTGGTTTGATCTCCTTGCTGTCCAAGGGGCTCTCTAGAGTCTTCGCCAGCAGCACAGTTTGAAAGCACCAATTCTTCGATGCTCAGCCTTCTTATGACCCAACTCTCACATCAGTAGACATCCCCGACCATGCAATGCGGCCATCACAAGCTATCAGAAGCCTTACTCTAAGCACAGTCCAGAGGCTGGGCCCTATTCTGAACACAAGCCAGTCCAGGCTGCCTTGACTCACAAGGATCGGGCTTTTACTGCGCCTTTGTGGGATTAGAGGGGCCCCAAGATCACAAACCCAGTGGCGCATGTGAGTGCCGTCTTTACACCCAGAAGCTGAGATCACCTTTTCGTGTTGTTTCTTTAGCCATTTACTGGTTTCTCATAATAATAACTACCCCTGCCTAAGTTTTGTAGTTCACAAAATACTTTCACAAACGTTCTCATTTAATCCCTACACCTGCCCTGTGAGGAGGAGTTAATATACCCATTTTATGAAACCAGAAGCTGAAGTGCACGAGGGAGGTTCTGGAACTAGTCTCAGATCTCATGAGCAGGAACTGGCAGTCACCCAGCCTTCCTGACCTTCCTTCCGACCTGCTTCCACAGCAGCTCCTTGCAGTGGAGCATGGTGATCACCCGCTTTCTCTAGAGGCAAGCCGCCATCATTCCCCACAGTGAGACCAGGCGATCTGTTCTCTTCACCTGGAGCTGAGTGAAGACTGTTCCCCATCCTCCCCTCCTGCAAATTTTGGGGGCTGGGCCTGGGGGGGGATGTAAAGAAGCAAAAGGGCTGCTGGAGAGTGCTGGAGAGAGGTGCTGGGGTGGCGGGGGCGGGGGTCCCTGCTGCCCTTGGCATTGGGCCAGGCAGAGGAGTGGAAGAGAGCAGAATTTCCTGGAACATGAGCCCAATGCCAGCTGTTGCCGTGTTCTCATCTGCCTGTGGAAAAATGAGAAAAATAAGGACAATATAATGAGGTTTTCATAAAGATTTTCATCAGTCTGAAGGACTGTCCTCTTACCTGAGTTGTGTATTTTCCTGTGTGTATGTGTGTCTTAAAGGACTTTTCCTTTGACATTTCCTTTTAATGTCCTTAACTCAGCAAAATGAATAACTGGTGACCAGGTCAGATCCTAAATTGTTGTTTTGGAAATATTACTGACCTGAGAAATCTGAAGACTGGGAACCACTGAGCTAGCTCTTAGTTCTTGGTGGGACCAGACAGAGAAGTTGTTTTTTAATTGAGGGATAATATCTGAACAACTGGAAAAACTCAGGGGGAAAAGGGAACGGGTGGGGTTCCTGCCCAGATTCAGCGCCATAGCCTAGGCATCCCCAGGAAACTTGAGCAAAAGGAGTATTTAAGTAACTGTACAGGGAATTCTGAGAAAGGCCTCAGGGCCAGTTCTCTATGCCGCACACCCTCAGCCTCTTCTGTGATCCAGAGACAGGTGCAAATATTCCCTTAAACCTCACCCCTGCCTTCCCCAGCCCTCTCAAGGCTGGTTCCAAAATAGCCCAGGCCCCGGAGGAGACGTCATGGGTTAGGCTGGCTGCCTGCCCCTCAGAGAGGGCACGTTAGTAATGCCAAGGCCAAATATAGAGGGACACAGGACACCAGAGGGGGCTTGGGGCTTGAGGAACCATGTCAGCTTCAAGATGCCTACCCTACCCCCTCCTCTTCTGAGCCCCAAACCCCAGAGCAGCTGGGAGGCAGTGCCTCCTGGCCCGGCCATGGCCCCGGAACATGTCTTAACAAGTCCTGATTAGAGCTGGAGGCGGGCTAAGGGGGTGCAGGGCCTGGGCTGGGCGTGAGCATGGGGACACCGCCTCCATCTGGGGGTCTCTCAGTGGTTTTATAGGCGTCACTTCCCACAAGTTGCGCTGAGATCAGGAGATTCAGGAGACAGGGGAATTAGGTGCCTCCCAGGCAGAAGCACTCTTGCCTTCCTTTCTTCCCAGCTTCTGAAGGAGACCAAGGCCATAAACCTGGGGGTTGGAAGCAAAGAAGAGTACAGGTAACCAGACCAAACCCCAATAAACTACTGATTCAATCGGACTGCATGTAATTAGGCCTGATCGCCAAGGCTGCCTCCACCCTTCACTCCCAGGAATTAAAAGTCAAAGGGCAGAGCTGCTGACGCAAATGTCAGGGGAGACAGGCACTTGGGGTCAGCTGGGATCCTGTTCCCTGGGCTCTGCCGCCCTGGCACCCTGGACGTGGCCAGGCTCCAAGAGCCCGGTGCGCGCAGGGAAGGGGGTCCACTGCCTCTCCCTCTTCTCAGTTCTAAGATGAGCTGTGTCTGGTTGGAGGTTAATCAGAAATTTCTGTGACATGGCATAGCCAGTGCCTGGGGGATTGGGGAGAAGCAGCAGCTCAGTATCTTGTGAGCCCTTCTCCTTCCCACGCCTAACAAGGAGGAAGAGAACTCTGCCCTCCCTTCCAGGGGGCCGGCTCCCTAAAACCCACTGTCTGCCCCCCCAAGGTTGCCCCTACACAGCAGGCAAGCCCTGGGCAACTGCACTGCGGTCTGTGCACCAGTGGTGACCCCCAGTGGGCAGCGCGGGACCTGGGCTACTGCAGAGCCAGCACGGAGCTCAGCCCAGAGCAGTGGCTGGGGAGCTCCAGCCTGTGCAAGGCTTAGGGATTTGATTTTGGCAAGAGGGCTGTTGGCATTTGGAAGTATTTTTGGATGTGCTGATTTTTCCTGATTGAACTGTGGCTGGATCTTGGCCTAAAAGGTCCTACTGTTGGCAAATCAGCTCCAACATGTCTAAGAATGCGCTCATCTGCTAGCCCTGAACCTGTTCCTCCTCCTGACTTCCCTGTTTCTATTTAAAGCATCATCACCCTCCCAGTCCTTCAGGCTCTGAACCTCAAACCTCCGAGTCATCTTCCACGGCTCCCCACACTGGGCTGGGTACCTGGTCCTGCCCCTCCTTGCTCTGCAGGTCACTCTAACAGCCCTCTCCCTGGTACTTATGGCCACTGCCCCAATTAGTGGGCCTCTCACCTGAGCAACCACCATCCTCAACATGCCTCTGGGCCAGACCTGGATACATGACTAGTGCTCCACTTCCTCGCTGTGTGACCTTGAGCAAGTTACTTACGTTCTCTGAGCTCAGCTTCCTCAGTTGTAAAATGAGGATAATAATGACAGTTTCCACCTCAAAGAGCATTGCGGAAACTAAATGACAGAATGCACATAAAGAATCTGTCACATAGGAAATGCTCAATGCATGTGAATTATGAGCGATCATCCAGTTCAACTTCTCCAGGGTAAACAAGTAAACAGAGGTCAGAGGCTGGAATGAGAGCTAATGTCTGGAATTGAGTTCAGGCGTCTTCACAGCTTGCTACAGTGCAGAGTGAGTGAAAGTTCCTGGAGTCTTGAAGTTCTTCCATTGCACCCATCACCATGTTCTAAACCCAGACCCAAAGGCCACCTTCTGAGTTCACCTTCTTTAGGGGTAGGTATTCCTGCTAAGTGTTGAGGTCACGCAGCCACAGCAAATATTCTCTGGGATGAGACAACTGCAGGTCACGTCCAGTGGCTGAGTAGGCTGGTCAGGTTGGCCTGGCACAGCTGCCTCCCTGGGGCCGCTAGGCACACAGCAGAGGTCCAAGGATGGCAGGCTCTTCCTCTTGTCTTGCAACCCTGCCCTCACATCCCTCTCCCAACTCATGCTCACCCCACCTCCAGTCCCCAGCGACCTCGGTTTGGGGGTCAGAGGGAGGGGGCAGGCTAGTTCAGCTGGCTTCCCATTAAGGCACAAATGAGCACCTGAAGTCCACAACTTCATTGAAATTAAAGGTGAGAGCCTTGTTCTGGGAAGTTTTAAAAGGGACTTTTCTGCACAAAGAAGCAGCAGTAAGAAAGGCAGATGATCCAGATTCAAACATAGGCCTATCCTAGAGACCCTGGACATTTACTGTCTAAGACAGTGGCTCTGGAACAGGGATAGTTTTGTTTCCAGGGACATCTGGCAATGCCCAGAGACAGTTTTGGTTGTTATAACTTAGGAAGGGCGTGTGCATCTTCTCCTGGCATTTAGTGGGTAGGGGCCAAGGATTGCTACTAAATATCCCACAATGCACAGAATGACCACACGACAGATAATTATCCAACCTAAAGCCACCAGTGCCCAGGTTGACAGAAGCCCTGGACAAAGAGCCTTTGTCCAAAGACGGGAACCCTTGCCTCAGAGCTGCCCTAAATATTGAGGGAAGCAATGCATTTGAAGATCCCAGGACGCAGCCTAGTTCATATATGTTTGCAAGGAACCTTTCTTTGCTGAGACATTTTCTTGGCCTGGGATATACCTGATGGTGGGCGGAGGTAGAGTGGGCACATATTCTGTCCCTCACATGAGATCTTTCTGGACAGTCTGGTGCTCACTTGCAAACGCTTTCAACAAGGAAAACAGGCTCTGGCAGAAGCCTACTGTCTCAGCAGGTGAGTTCTGTGGGAAATGGGCACTCGCCATTCCTCTTGTGGGCTCATGAGGTCTCCCTACAACCCACCGACCTACCCCTTTCACTTGAGACTGTGAGACAAAGAGTAGGGAGAGGATAGGAGGCAAAAAATCCCCAAAGAAAACCCCACCTCCTCCAAGCTGTCCTCAGACCTAGTAGAGAGCCCAGGAGGAAGCCGTGTTTAAAAGAATCCTTGCACACAGGCTGGTGTGAAGCCAAGCCAAGGACTGAGCAAGCCCTCCCGGCCACTCACCTCAGTTGGCACCAGGCTCTCCTTCAGCCTCAGCAGCCGTGGGGTCAAGTGTCTTCTGATTTTTGTAGAGAAAATAAGCAATTTTCTTCAAATAAGCAATTACCTTCTCCTCTGGGATGGGACTGGTGAACCCAGATCAGAATCCCCATAGCCTGGCCTCTGAGCTCTGTTTTGCTGGTCTACCCAGCAAGTATTAATATAATAGATTATTGGACTATGACCCTGATAGAAGACAGGAAGGGTCAGGCCGGCTGATAAAGATGGGACCCTGAGAACCTTTCTAACATTGCTCATTTGTGTGGTTTGGGAACCTGGGGGATTGAAATCATACCCTCTCTCTGCATCTCAGCTTAAGGCACCTGTTCAATGGGGACACTGCCACCTTCCGAACCTCACTGATGCCGTGAGACAAGACAGGGGTGGCGTTTCTGAGTCTAGAAACCCAGACTCCAGGACAAACTCAGACACACAGCTGTTCCCCAAAAGGAAGCACCTGCCATGGGAAAAGGGCAAGGCACCGAGAGGTGGGGAAAGAGGAGACCCAAGGACTTGAGACTCACTGAGTACCACTGAAAGGGCCTAATGAAAGGGTCTGTTACGAATCTTCAGGTTGGAGCTGCCTCCTGCCACTGGGATCCCTTTTCTGGGGAAATATTGGGGGGTGTGTGTGGTTTTTTTTTTTTTTTTTGCCTTGCAGTGCGGCTTGTGGGGCCTTTAGTTCCCTGACCAGGGACTGAACCTCGGGCCCAAGACAATGGAAGCATGGAGTCCTAAGCACCGGACTGCCAGGGAATTCCCTTTGGGGAACATTTATGGGCTTCCTGTCCAAGGAGTGATCCCAGAACCAGACTGCTCACCAAAAGTTGTTCCAACTCCCAGCTTTCCTGTCACTTTTTCACACCACAAACTTTCTGACATCCTCCCCTCCCAAACCGAGCTTTCCCCTTCCTCAACTGGCTTTTATCCTGCATCCTCCCAGACAGTGGGATCTGTCTGGGAGCACAGGTGGCTGGGCAAGGATGGACAAGCTCCGAGTATCCTGTTGGTCACAGGCGCTCTCTCTGACCCCGGCGTCATAGTGGTGGTGAGCGACAGAAAGCTGTGTAGGGGGCCTCTCCACCCATCATAGCCACCCGAGGGCCCTGGAGCAGCCCTGACCCCTCAGGCATTGAACTCCCCAGGTATGATGGTGGCAAAAATCCCTATTTCCTAGGTCGGTGTCTGTCCCCTGGTGTGTGTGTGTGTGTGTGTGTTGACTGGTCTACAGCATTTGAAGGCCAAGGGGGAGGCATTTCCTGTGAACTCCTGTGCATTCCCTGCCCCAGGGCTGGCTGGCCTTATCTCCCTCCTCACCTGCCTCATCTGCAGGAGAGGAGACTGGAGGGTGCGCTTGGAGATTTATTCCAGTTCCAGATTCTCTCCCTCTAATCCTTAACCCCTCCCCTTCTCCCTTTTCAGCAGTGGTTATAAAATCCAGGAAATAAATGTGGATTGATGGCCTATAAAGGGCTTAGTGCCCTGACCTACTGAATTATGTAACTCCTATTTATTATCGGCCTTGGATGAAGTTTCTATTGAAGCAACTCACTAAGCTCATTCCGTGACATTTCTTTTAACCTCATTCAGAGGTGGCAGTAGCAGAAATTCCTTTGCAACTTCAAAGACCAGAATTGGTGGACACTTTCAAAAATCCCCTCCTTTAATCCTTTGGGTCAATGTTTCTCTCTCACCCATGGCAACCCCTGCTCACCTCAGCAGGGTTCCAGGCTCTAGACCACCTGCCTTCCCTTTGGGTTCCTGGATTATAGGCTGCCTTGGCTGGGGAGGCTCAGGAAGGGTGTCTTGCCTGTCCCTGGTGAATGAAAGTAGTGGGAACTCTGGGCTATGAGAATCTAGAGGCAGTCTAGCTGAAAGAAAGAGTCAATCTCTGCTGCTGGATAACAGCCACACTGGGCCTCTGCTTGCTTGTTAGATGACTCTTTGTGACCTTGTGGACTGTAGCCCACCAGGCTCCTCTGTCCATGGGATTCTCCAGGCAAGAACACTGGAGTGGTTGCCAATCCCTTCTCCAGGGGATCTTTCCAACCCAGGAATCGAACCTGGGTCGCCCTCATTGCAGNCTTGTTAGATGACTCTTTGTGACCTTGTGGACTGTAGCCCACCAGGCTCCTCTGTCCATGGGATTCTCCAGGCAAGAACACTGGAGTGGTTGCCAATCCCTTCTCCAGGGGATCTTTCCAACCCAGGAATCGAACCTGGGTCGCCCTCATTGCAGACAGACTTTTTTACTATCTGAGCCACCAGAGAAGCCCAGCAGTAAAGTGAACTAGTTTACCTTATCTGTACAGTTTGACCTTCAACAGGCACCCTCCTTGATCTGGTTTGGCCTGCCCTCGCTAGAGTGGATAGCCTGGTGAGGATGAACAGGAGGGATGAAGGGCAGACTGTGTTTGGAAGGCTAATACCACCACAGCATCACCATGTGTTCAAACGGGAGCAGAGCCCAGCCTCTCTGGAGCAAGGCCACTTTCCCAAACAAGTTCATTTCCTGTTCCCCCAAAGCCTTTTTTGCTGTGTGAGGAGGTGGTACTGAGAAACCAAGGATCCTCCCTAATTCAGCTTCATTGTTTAGACCGTCTCTTTTTCCCTCTAGTGATGACACAAAAGGGCACTAGGAAGAAAATGTGAAGGCCCAGATGCCATTCTAAAGTAGACTTTTGGAGACCTGTTCCCAAGTTCAGGAAGGGGAAAGATTGACACCCAAGGGAAGAGCAAGACCCATTTAAGATAAACCTTTATCTATGGCTGATTCATGCTGATGTATGGCAGAAATCAACACAATATTGTAAAGAAACTACTCTCCAATTACAAATAAGTAACTTTTTTTAAGACCTAATTAAGACATTTCTTCCATTCTTTGACGCCTCAGGGACAAACTGGTGTATCAAAGCAGTTGGCGTAAGCTACATGAATTCCCTCCATTAAGGACCTGCTGGGCGTGAAGGCCCAGTCCATACAACTCAAAGTATACATGGCACAGATGACCAAGCCTCTAAGAATGTCACCTTAGAAGAAGCTTTAGAACTCATCTGAGCCAAGTCCCAACTTTTAAAGATAAGGAAAGCTGAAGGTCCAGAGAGAGTGATGACTCCTGATGGATCAGTGGCAGGGAAACGTTCTTTAGGGACTGTAGAGTCCACGGAATTCGCCAGGCCAGAATGCTGGAGTGGGTAGCCTTTCCCTGCTCCAGGGGATCTTCCCAACCCAGGGATGGAACCCAGGTCTCCCGCATCCCAGGCGGATTCTTCACCAGCTGAGCCGCCAGAGAAGCCCTAATACCTAGACAGCAAATTAAAAAGCAGAGACGTTGCTTTGCCGACAGGGGTCCGTCTAGTCAAGGCTATGGTTTCCCAGTAGTCGTGTATGGACGTGAGAGTTGGACTATAAAAAAAGCTGAGCACTGAAGAACTGATGCTTTTGAACTGTGGTGTTGGAGAAGACTCTTGAGAGTTCGTTGGACTGCAAGGAGATCGAACCAGTCAATCCTAAAGGAAACCAGTCCTGAAGTCATTGGAAGGACTGNAGTTGGACTATAAAAAAAGCTGAGCACTGAAGAACTGATGCTTTTGAACTGTGGTGTTGGAGAAGACTCTTGAGAGTTCGTTGGACTGCAAGGAGATCGAACCAGTCAATCCTAAAGGAAACCAGTCCTGAAGTCATTGGAAGGACTGATGCTGAAGCTCCAATATTGGCCACCTGATATGAAGAACTGATCCACTGGTAGACCTTGATGCTGGGAAAGATTGAAGGCAGGAGGAAAAGGGGACGACAGAAGATGGGATGGTTGGATGGCATCACTCAATGGACAGGACTCTGATCAGGCTCCGGGGGTTGGTGATGGATAGGGAAGCCTGGCGTGCTGCAGTCCATGCGGTTGCAAAGAGTCGGACAAGACTGAGTGACTGAACCGAACTGAATATGGGGCAGAATAGTCTGATAAACCTTTATTTGGGTAGAAGCTTAGGAATGGGTCTCTCAATCAGCCAAGGTTTGCCTTGAGGCATCTGCCCAGTTTCCGCTCATCTCTGTCAGGGTCCTTTGGGAAGGAACAATGTGTGAGATGACTCTAAGAATCAAAATTGGAATATTTTCTGGTGAAGAACATGTCAAACTTTTGCTTCCAGTTCCTTATTTACTGCCCCAGGCGTACTCTCCAAGATAGAAATGTAGATTTTCTATAGAATAAAAGCTTGTTTCAACAGAAGCAAAACAGGCCAAAATGCATCAAAAGGCCAGCAGCTAAAAATCCACTCTAGGATTTGTCACTTTGTCTGGGCTAGCCAAAAGTTTTTATTTTTTTAAAGTAAGCTTAATGAGAAAGGTCAATAGGAAAAGAAATTGAAGTCTCAGTGGGGGTTAAGGACACAATATCTGTTTACTGTTGAGTAGTACATTATCTCATTTAATCTTTCCAGTAATCCTTTGAATCATTAGTACAATATTCCTGATGACCAAATTCAAGTTTTTGAAAGACTGCTCCACTCTTTTTGGAGGTTTTTGCACTGGAGATGGCCTGCAAAAATCTTTACAGATGGGGGTTTGCGTTCTTGCTTGGGCAGAGTAATGTTAACCTTCTTAATCATGTACAAAGTACATAATTCTCGTCACTATACCACACCCTATTGTGCATCAGATGTTAGTATTTTATTTAGTTCTGTATGTCTTCTACCTGTTTATATGCAGTGACTAGGAGTTTAAAAAAACATATGAGCAACAAATGTTGAAGAAATACATTCTAATAGCATCTAAAAATGTCAAACTTACCACTATTTTCATACTTCAACATGTTTCTCAGTGTGCCTGCAAAGGAATGAAATGAACTCTTCCATGAAAAAGAGAATACAGGTCTCCTCCTGTGTTTAGTTTTTATGGAACACTCCTTTTCTTTAAATTGTGGGGTGTGGGGGCAAGAGAAAAAGGCATTCCTTGAAAGGTTCAATAGGCTCAAGGTTTCCTAACCCAGTTCTCTTACGACAGCCAAGGTCTAGAACACTGATAAAAAGCCTGTAAATAAGAATATTCTGTACTACGTAAGCACTGAAGACAGTTTTTCTCTTCTTCTTACCACATGAGAAAATAGCCAAAGCAGACAGCATACCAGTATCATTTTTCAGATAATGCCCCAATGGACAGTCATTTAATACTTGACTCCACTTCACCATTTCGTTCTATTTTCCTCTCTTACCCTCGTCTTCTCAGGGGTGTCTTGCTTATCTTCACATACCTGACACATAGGGACCACCAAAGCCTGTTGCTGAGTGCCTCGTGGGGGCATATACTGTGCCAACTACCATCACATCATTGCTTCATTAAGCCATCACGAGAACCCTGTGAGATACTACTCTTTTATAGTAAAGGAGCTAGTGACAGAGGGGTTGCAAAATTAGGGAACGATAGACTCAGGATTCAAACCCAGATCTCCCGATCTGAGATCTGGTACTTTCCCAGCACACTGTGGTGGCCTCCAGTGTGGAGTTTAACCTGGTTTGTATGCCTCCCTATGAGGACCCTAGGCCTTTACTCGTCTCAGTTTAGACCTGTTTACCAATGGGCAAGCTGTCTCCTTTGGCCAGGCCTCTGGGTCACCTGAGCACAAAGTGTAACATTCCAAAGGGCGGCTCTGCGGCTCACCTGTGAATGTATGGAGTAAACACCTTCAGAAAACTATTAGATGTTATGCTTATGTAAGCTAGCCATAACAGCTAAAGGGTTACAGCCTTTTTTCCTATGAAAAAAAGAATAGCCTTACCAAATGAATGGAGTGAAATATTCCCTTTATGCTTTTAATGTAGCAAAGTGCCCTAAACTTTCAGTTATCCATAAATCAAAAACGAAAAGAGCATTGGGTTGAGTCTGGGGTGAGCCTGCTAGCAATTCACCATGTGCTGAGAATGAAGCTGTTTGTGAATCTAGCTGGGCTGCTAATCCCAATTAAAAGGATCAGAATCACCCGGGTAACTGTTTTACCAAACACATCAGTACTCTGATACTCTGGAGAATAGAGGAAGAAGAAAATATTCATTAATTCACTTCTGGAACTAACTAGCTCCTGGATGATTCTGGCCACACCTCCCTCTCCTGGCCTGGTTGTGAACTGCAGCTTTTCTGTGAAGTTGCTGCCTGCAGAGCTGGTCTACCTTCTGCCTTGAGGCCTCAAATCAAAGCATAATTACTTTCTCTCTGTGGGTGGGAGCCAATGTTCTGCTTGGACATAAAAGTAAGGACCTAAAACTGCCTCCTTTTGTATAGTGATGATCTAATAAACTGGATTGAAAATAATAATTGAATAATAATTGAATTCTACTGAGATTGGGCAACCTTGGATCTGCAAGCAGGTACAGTTAGTATCTGTACATAATATACCAAGACAAACTAGAGCCAGGGTCACAGAACCAGAAAGGTTAGAGCTAGGGTTTTTTTTACGATCACCTGGATAAACCAATCCTCCTTTAACATGAGAACGAAGGTGCAAACCAAAGGTGTTAAAGCAGTAGACGCCTGGGCCCAGACCCCAGACCCCATAGGATAGTCAGTTCCTCGGGTCTGGAGTAGCTTCGTGGCTGGCTGTGGAGTACTATGTTGGAGTGAGAGGCTGAGGGCCACAGGAGGGGTAGGGCCTGCTCAGGTCTACTGCCTTCTTTCCCTATACCACTGTCTTTAAAGGATATGAGTTGTAAACTTGAACTGTATTAATTACCAAATATTTAAGGCATTCTGAGAAGTTCTCTATCTTTCCTAACATACTGGCTACAACTGAAGATGAAAGTGAAAGTTGATCACTCGTGTCCAACTCCTTTCTACCCCATGGATGTTAGTCCTTGGACTTCTCCAGGCCAGAATACTGGAGTGGGTAGCTGTTCCCTTCTCCAGGGGATCTTCCCAACTCAGGGATCAAACCAGGTCTCCCTCATCGCAGGCGGATGTTTTACCAGCTGAGCTGGTGAAGCCCAATGAGGCGCATGTTTGGCCGAAACCCGGGACCNTCTCCAGGCCAGAATACTGGAGTGGGTAGCTGTTCCCTTCTCCAGGGGATCTTCCCAACTCAGGGATCAAACCAGGTCTCCCTCATCGCAGGCGGATGTTTTACCAGCTGAGCTGGTGAAGCCCAATGAGGCGCATGTTTGGCCGAAACCCGGGACCTTCTTTAGAGCTGAGGATGAAGTTCATGCTTTTGTAGTCACCAAGGCTCTCCTGCCCACACTGAGCATGAGAGGCCTTGGGGCTAGTGAGGCAGAGCTTGGAGGTTTAGGCAGTATCTTTGCATTAAGTTTTGAAAGACAATCTCAGCACTGTGTGGGACTGAAGGCGACAGTTCCAGGCTCCTGTCCTGTTTCTCCAATAAAATTCTTATGAACATTTGCTGTCCTGCACTGAGCTACTCCAGTCTCTCACTAGAGACTGGCTGAATAAGGAATATGACTAAATGAAGCTCAAAAAAATGAGCTTCCAAAACAGTGACTGGGCAGGCCCCAAAGTACCAAGGGGCAGTTAGGCAAGGTTCTGTAAAGCAGGAACGAGACAGGCTGTTTGTTATATTCTAGGGCACCCACCTCACTGGCTAGATGGCTGTGCCGCCAACTATGAACTGCTCTAGTAACGTGGCAAGCAGGACTACTTTTACTGTCCTGTTAGAACCTCACATTCTTATAAACAAGGAACACGGCATTAGACTACATACCACTGCACTGGGTTCACACTGCTACCACATGATTAGTTTTATAATCACCCTTCGTTCCAGAGTCTCTCTCAAGCAAACGGATCACAATAAGCACACTAATAACATCTACGTTATAGCCTCCCTCTTATTACTGAGTGATCTGGCAAGTGGTATGCCTCAGTATCAGGTGTGGGTTGTTGCTCAGCATACCCACACTTCTAGAAAGCCTTATTGTCTATTATTCACATTGTCACTTAAACACGTGAGCTAAGCAAACATGCTCGTCATGTATTCCTCACTGCTCACTTTCAGCCAGTGCCAAACGGTGACAATCCTGACCCTTGGAATGACATGTTTGATGGGGGATGATTGGGCATTTCAAATATAAATCAAGGTCAGACCCCTGGGAAAAGCAAAAACAAAACAAAACACACTCCTCATACATGTTTCATATACATATTTATATATATATTTCATATACAAAGTTACATTCCGAACCCCAGGGATTCCATAATAGAAATAAATACTGAAATAACTACATTGCCAAATGAGCTTTTTGCTCATAGAAATGAAGCATCAGCCTCTAAAGAAATAGCAAGTGGGATACTCTAGAACCCATTTTTAAGATTATAGAGGCAAATAAAATTCCAAATAAAATGTCTAGGACAAAAGACAAATTCAGACCATAAAACAGTTAAAATAATGTTGAGAAATATATGACAAAATTAATAATAAAAACTTATTTTTTTTAAAGGAAAAGACATTTAGTGTTACAAAATAGAATAACCCTGTTAGAAAAGCACTTATGATTTCCACATTTAATTCTCTCTTCTCTTCCCTTTACAAACTGGGACCGAAATGAGTCCCTTTCTCAACATGATCAATTAAGAAGAGCCCTAAATCTGACTGAATCCTTTGGTAATGGTCATAATACTCACAAGGAAATAAATATTCAGTTCTACAGCATTTGCAAGACACACTTCTTTAGGACAGTTACTTATTATGAGACAAGTGCTTTGCTTTGTTTTGTCACTAAGGCAGCCATTTAAAGGTTCTACTCTCAAATGAAGGAAGACCTTTACAAGAAATGAACAACACAGCAACTCAGAGAATGTATTTTAACCTTTTCTATGCAACACACTTCATGTGAGTTAAGTTATGTGCTGCATATTTTGTGCTCAAAATGTTTCACACTCTCAACAAGCTGTAGTTATTAAGACATTCATTCCTATTTTAAAATTTTAGATCCACATGAGTTAAGAGAAAAACATTCAAAACTGAGTTCCTAAAGAATATTCTCCCTTTGCCTCATAGGGATTTTAACCTGGATTGAGCAGTAAGTATTAGGTTGATGTATATGATACTGTCATTTTTGTAGATCGGCAATGATTGAATATCGGCAATTTTACATGGTTCAATGACATACATAAGCCAAATACAACAAAATGAGAAAATTCTCAGGTATTCCTTATTTCCTCCAATGGGGGTAATTTCTTCTTACATGGAGAGACCAACCCAAGGTACTCAAGCCTCTTCTCTACCATTGATGTAGTAGCTATAGGCAGTTTAAACCAACCGCTCGCTGCTTGCAGAAACTTAGATTTGGGCATTTTCTACCAAAGGTTACCACCTTGATCAAAGTGACCACTACAAGAATATAAACCTATTGTTGGAGAAAAGGTGGAAGTAAAGCAATCTGTGGAAAATATAGAACTGAAGTTACAAATATAAAGAGAAGCTCTTAAAACAAACTGTATAGGCATTTTTGTACTCTCTCTAGTCCCTGAAGTTTAACAGGGCTACAGACATCTGACAGCTTTAGATAAAATAACTACACATCTATATTCCTTAAGTTAAAGCCAATAAGTTTATAAAGAGCAATAATAAACAACCACTGTAACATGTTTGCATTTTTCATTTTTAACTCCTGATTCCCTAAATTACATTCAGTCATAGAAACATGAAAAAGACTGAAGAGCACATGGGGTCTGACTCTAGGATGTTTACTTCTTGGTATTAAAATTCTCAAACATTTGGCTGTCTCTTTTTTTATGAATTTTATACAACATTCTCCCAAAACATTTAATGATGTGATTTTTTTATTTTAAGGTACTGCCAACAATGGCTCAGATTTAAAATAAAGTATCCCAAAACATTTAATGATGTGATTTTTTATTTTAAGGTACTGCCAACAATGGCTCAGATTTAAAATAAAGTATCAGTAAAAACATAACTTATAAGCTATGGAAAAGTGACCTAAGTTTGGTGGCTTGAAAAAAGTGACTAAGTAGTTTAAGTTAAAAAATTAACCTTTTCCTAAAGCTTTTACCAATAATTTTTTTCCTCCTAGTCATCTAAAGTGGGAAAATTGTACTGTGTATAAAATGTGCTTCTAGACACATATGACCAAATGTATCCAAAGGCCCCCTCTGATGTATTAAATCCTATGTACTTTATAATCTAGGCTAATCATCTATATGTTTAAAACATACTGCTGGTACTTTTTACAAATATCTTTCTATTACAGTTCAGAAGTAAAGTACTTGGTCCTTAAGGATGCTGAGACAATCTGAGACCTTTGTAGCTTCCTTTTCCTGAAGCAGTCCTTCTGACTTGGGGTTGGGTGGGGTGGGGGCGGCACCTTTGTCCTATAAGTTTATATTTTAAATTAGTACTTAAACTTATATGTCGTTTTGCTTAAAGTGAAGGATTAAGAATGGTAAATCATACATTTTCAAGAAGTCTGAGAGGGGAAGAAAAACTATAGCTTAATGGTTTCTAAAACTTATTAAACAAGAAAGTCNGTTGGGTGGGGTGGGGGCGGCACCTTTGTCCTATAAGTTTATATTTTAAATTAGTACTTAAACTTATATGTCGTTTTGCTTAAAGTGAAGGATTAAGAATGGTAAATCATACATTTTCAAGAAGTCTGAGAGGGGAAGAAAAACTATAGCTTAATGGTTTCTAAAACTTATTAAACAAGAAAGTCAGTTAAACCCAGACTCTATTTTTCACTCTATTGTGAGTGAAAAGATGTAATGTCAACTTTTGCTTTATGCTATTTTGGCTTCTCTTTCAGTTTTCTTCTTTGAAGATGGCATTTTAATCTCAAAAGGGCATAAAAGCTTAAATGTCATTTATGTACAGAATATCAAGTAGGGCAGTTATATAGTTTTATACAGAACAACAGAAAATACCACTGCTAATCAAATCACTCATTCCGTTCATTAGGCCCTGCTCCATCACCACTAAAGCTGTACTCTTATTAACTGGTAACAGCAATCAAAGAGCAACTGGTAAACAAGTGAACTTTGTTACATGGACAAAGCTCATCCAACCACCACCATCCATTGGTGTACGAAATCCAAACCACAATCTCCTTTTTAAAAAAAATCCTCCATTGCTGAAGTGCATCTTCTGAGCCTTTTAAATAATAAACCTTTCAAATATGTCAGTATGAAAATGAGTGACACCAGTCTCAAAGACAAAAAATCAAGTAGAATATTCAGAAAAGCAGGCCTCATAAACTTTAGAGCTCTAATAAGTCAGAAACAAGAAATTTTTATTTAAATAGTGTAGTCTTAATTTCTTTAATATAAAATCACCACCCCCCCCGCAAAATCTGATGAAAACAAAGTTTTATATACCATATAAACAAGATTTGTCAGATTTGAAAGTGAAAGTTAGAGTAATTTACAGTTAGCTTTTAGCCCTCTAGGGACATTTAGATAAATCCTGATAATCCACCTAACATTAGTTTGTGTCAATTTTATAATACATCGGGAGAAACTTTACTATTGTACTTAATGGTACAGTTTCATACATCAAGTATTTCCATTAATTCCATTATTAGTGACAGCTAAAAAGTGACCCCATCAAATGAAGTAAGTGACATTAACTGTGCAAGAGTAAACCACATCTGGATTGCTTTCTAAAATTCACCAGTTTGCAGAAAGTAAACATTCTTTGATTTGATCATAATATACTGAAATTGCCTATAACACTGGTGCAGTAAAACAGCTAGCTCCTGTATTGTTACAGTAGGACAGATTTTATAGTATAAAGTTAACAGAAAAAAATGCTCACATATTATGTGATGAAACTTATTTCACAAAGAGACCATTAAATAAAGGGAAAATAAACCATGCAGAAGAGATGGCTTCCCTGTCGCCATCTGTTTCCTATGGGCTCACTCACTACCACACATCACTTGCCACACTATCAAGTGACTCCTTTCTGCTTTGGCGACAGAAGGTTCAAGTGGAAGATCCTCTCCCAGAAGCTCTGATTCTCCACCTTCATCACCTGGGGGATGATAAGGAGACTCGGATTAAGGACAAGACCGAAGGTGTAGGCTGACGTGCATCAGACTCGTGGTGGGTACATCTGCAGCACACGTGAAACCTGCCTGATGCCCATTTCAGAGAACACAGTAAAAGAAATGCCACGAGTCAGTCTTGCAAAGGACTACTGAGATCGATTTCTCGTTGTCAAAATATTACAGGATATGAAAAAAGAAATGGAACAAAAATATCAAATTCAATTTTAAAAAAGCATGTGCGTGCATGTGCTAAGTTGCTTCAATCGTATCCGAAAACTTTGTGGCCCTGTGGACTGTAGCCCACCAGGCTCCTTTAACATGCGATTCTCCGGACAAGAACACTGGAGTGGGTGGCCAGGCCCTCCTCCAGGGGATCTTCCCACCCAGGGGTCACACTCTCAGTTCCTATGTCTCCTGCATCGGCATCTGGTCCTTCACCACTAGCACCACCTGGGAAACCCTTTACAAAGCAGATTTACTATTAAAGCCGACCTATGCTTGAAGACAGGCTTCCCAGGTGGCTCAGTGATAAAGAATCCGCTCGCCAGTGCAGGAGTCAAGGGTTCAGTCCCTGGGTGGGGAAGATCCCCTGGAGGAAGCAGTGGCAACCCACTCCAGTATTCCTGCCTGGAGAATCCCAGGGACAGAGAAGTCTGGCAGGTTACAGCTTATGGCGTCACAAGAGTCAGATATACACGCACACTTCACATGCTTTAAAACAAATTCTGCTTTTCAGGCAGGATTGCCTAGAGATATCGACCAACATAGTTAAGCAATTTTTACATTCCAAGTACCATGTTGCAATGGAAGAAAAAGTTCTAAAAATCACCCAGCCAAATGAAGCCCATCTCTATAAAGTATTCTCCATTCTTACTGACATCACTGTTGCTAAACATAACATTAAAAATCCTGCCTTTAAAATGTGTCAATAAGCCTTTCCCATTAACTCTCCTGCCGTGGCTTACAGGCTCAGTAGCTGCCCCTTAGCATGTGGGATCTTGCTTCTCCCACCAGGGACTGAGCCTGCATCCCCAGCATTGCAAGGGGGCTTCTTAGCCACTGGACCACAAGGGAAGCCCTAATGTGACCTTAAATTTTATATTCCTTTTTTTTTTTTTAACAGAATTTATAACTGAAGTATTTGTCACCAGTCTACAACATTATATTCCCTAAAGCCTTATGTTTAGAAACTTTTTCAATCACTGTGATTTTAGGCCAGTCCAAAGGGTTTTTTTATTTATAGCAAATAAATATATATCAGTGCTTTATAGTTTACAAAGCATAACACTTTCACAACCATCAATTCTCTGTATTTTCTTTTAAACTCCTCTGGCCATTTCTTCTTAGATCCCTTCATAAACTCTAATGATTCTTTAAGTAGAGTATTAAAACAGGGTTCTATCTTAGAATCTTTTCTTCTGGACCCTACGTCTTCTTGGGTGAACTAATCAACCCCTGTGATTTTTAGCACCACTGTATGCCAAGAGTCCCCATATTCCTTCCTCCTGAGATATAAAACTCTTATATCTAAAAGCCCCCATGGACTTCTTCCACCTAGACAACTCTGTGTCTAGTACAAACTTCCACGTGCTCCAAGGTCAACATGTCCAGCACCTGTCCTCATTCCTCTCCCTCCGCCAGATCTGCTGCTTTTGTTCTGAGAGTCCTTACCGTTAGTTACCAATTCCCCACCACAGTGCTCGTCTACTCCTACTGTTGGCGACCTTAGTCACTTATTTTTTCCTAACCCATTTTCCTACCTCTAGTCTTGTGTCTCCAACCCATCTACACCCAAATATAATCATATTGCTCCTCTAAAGTTCTCCAATAATCTTCCTTTGCTTTAAAGTACAAACTCCTTAATTAGGTATATAAAGGCCTTTCATAATCCAGACCCTCCCTTCCCTTTCTGGATTGATCAGTGGTCAGATTTATATTTGCTTCTACTCCATGCTCTAGTCATTTAAAAATAATTTTTCTTTAATTAAGACACATTTCAAGCTCTCTCTTACCTTGAAATGCCAATCTCCCCAGCCTTCCGCATATCATCCCCAACCCAGCTCTTCAGACTCATGCCTTTCAGGGCTGAGTCATCTCAAGCATCATTTCCTGATTTCTGTCTTTCCCTACTCCTAGAAAGAACTGACTACTCTCTATCAGAGCATCTGTTACACTGTGATTTATTGACATGTTCTATAACTTACTGGAGGGAGACTTTGTTTGGTATCTCATGCACACGGCAGATAATTAATGTTTATAAGATGAGAGAATGAACAAATGACATGAATTTGATTATAAACAACCCTTTATGAGATATTGTTATTTCTCTACTTTGCAGGTGAGGAAACTGAGGTTCTGGGAGATTGAATGATTTCCCTAAGGCCTTCTGATTCCATAAGCTCTTCACATACACTTCAAAATACTACCAAATCCTGCTATTTTCTAATGTTCCTTCAAACACACACATCTTGGTATAAAAAGAAAAAAAATTATGTAGAAAAAAAAAAAAAGAAATATAAAATCCAAGTAAAGGGTTCAAAGAAAACCTTAGAAATCACGTATCTGAGCTTCTTGCTTACGTGAGTGAAAATCCACATCACAGGACAGCAGAAACGGAGCCCACAGAACCAACGACCTACCCATTCGGAAGTCAATGTAGCCCTCTCCTCCACTAATGACAAGCACAGACTTCAAGGGTGTCTGGATGCCAGGCTCCTGTGCAGACAGCCCTGCTTTGTCAACTGTCAGATCGGTACCACTGCTGCCACTTTGTGGGCTGATGACTTGACCTATTTATATAGGAATGCAAGCAAATATTACTTATCAANTGTAGCCCTCTCCTCCACTAATGACAAGCACAGACTTCAAGGGTGTCTGGATGCCAGGCTCCTGTGCAGACAGCCCTGCTTTGTCAACTGTCAGATCGGTACCACTGCTGCCACTTTGTGGGCTGATGACTTGACCTATTTATATAGGAATGCAAGCAAATATTACTTATCAAGGATTAGAGTGGGAGAGACTCATTTTCTCCTGAGTATTTTCAGAAAACTGAACAACATAATAAGTACATTCTAATAAAAGCCTCTGCATGATGAGAAAACATCTATAAGGCCATGAAAGCCCAATTTGAAATTAAAGTAAAGCTATCTTGTCCCAAAGCACAAACACATCCAGAATCCAGTATGAGAACTGTATATTGCTTAGCTGGTCTTAGCTGCCTGCTTCAGACTATTATAACTTACATCTTTTCACTGTGAAAACATCTCTCCTCTGGCAGGGTACATATGCCTTTACATAAGAGATTGAGAAAAGTCTTCAACTTAAGCCTTATGAATGTGGATATTCATAATTAATATCTGAATTAATTTCAAATCTGTAAGTTATTAGCTGCTCAGTTGTGTCTGACTCTTTGCAACCCCATGGACTGTAGCCCGCCAGGCTCCTCTGTCCATGGGATTCTCCAGGCAGGAATACTGGAGTGGGTAGCCCTTCCCTCCTCCAAGGGATCTTCCCGACCCAGGGATTGAACTCATGTCTCCTGCACTGCAGGGGGATTCTTTACCATCTGAGCCACTATGTGAAAACTCAAATCCAAAGGTTTTTCCGTACTTAAAAATAGTACATCTTATTTTAAATTTAGATGATGTATATTTTAAATTTAGATGATGTAAATAAAATGACTGGTTAATATATAATTCTAACATTTATGTTTTAAGATAGAATCTTTAAGTATGAAATTATAGAAATCTTTAAATATTATTCACACTCTAATCTCTATGAGCATGGAGTAATTTCTTGACAGATCTGGTATCTTTTGGTCAAGCTACACAGACCATCCCTCGAGGTGCTACCAGGACATATGATACACTTTATAAAAATTACTTTATGTTGGACATGGACAGGATAGTTTTAATGAACTAGATTTTTATGTATAAATATTAACAAATCTCAAAAATGAGAAGCAAGTTGCAGAATAATATATGTGCAACATAAGACTTAAGTTCAAAAATATAAAAAATACTATATATTATTTATAGATATGTCCCAATGTGGTAAAAATACAAAAACATGGGCAGAAGGATACATGTCAACTTCAGGATAGTGGTTATAGATGAACAGAAAAGAGGGAAGGGAGTAAGATTAGAAGAAAATAAAGGAGACGCAACTGAGTCTCTATGGCATTTTTTTTTTTTAAGCAAGAAAAGCATGTAAACGGCAATACCACTTCTAAAAGTTCATTTTGAGGAAATAACTATACAAAAATATTACACATCCACTTCAGGAAGCTCATTAGCATGTTGTTAAGAATACTGAATAACTGGTTAGGGTACCACGTGCCAACTAGGTACACTTAATCATTTAATCTTTGGAACATCCTCAGGAAAAAGTATGGTGGCTAATCTTATGTGTGTCAGCTTGGCTCGGCTCCATACATTTTGGTCAAACTCCAGCGGAGATACTACTGTGAAGGTATTTTTTTAGATATAATGAACATTTAAATCAGTGGACTTTTGAGTAAAGCAGATCAATTACCAGATGTGGGTGGGTCAATCATTTGACGGTCTTAAGAGAAAAAGATATGTCTCCCAAGGAGAAGGGAATTCTGCCTCCTTTAGACTTAAACTGCAAACACTTAACTCTTTCCTAGGTCTTCAGCCTGCCCTGCAGATTTCAGTCTTACCCGCCCCCATCATCACATGAACCAACTCCTTAAATTAAATCAATCTCTCTCCCCGCAGCCTCCTCCTTTTTCTTCCTCTTTCCCTCCCTACCCCACACCCTTTTGGTTCTGTTTCTTTGCAGAACCCTAACTAATACATTGAGATAACACCATGTCCAACATCACACAGTTGCTGTGGCAAAGCCAGATTTAAACTCTGTCTAACTCCTAAACTTGTGTCTTACAGGGGGAAAAAAATATCCAAAACACAGGTCCTGCTTACAGATGATCAGTAACATCATTAACTGTTCTCAAGGGACATTTTCCATTGGACATCATAACTGCCACTCTTCATCTGGATGGTGCTTTATAGTTCCCAAAGCCCTTGCATTAATCTTTACAACAAATAAGGTTGGTTGAACAGCTATTAATCATACCCACTTAGGAAATAAAGAAATGAGTATCAGAGGTTAAGCAACTTGCTTGACACACCAACCAAGCGGCAAAGGCCCAGACTCCCAGACTACTTCTGTTCTTCGCCACAATACTGATAAAGGTCTTAGAGCACATCTTCCATCTCTTACTAAATAGAGCCTTGATGACAGGGCTTCTTGGAAATCTCCTTTATGAGGTCAAAACTACTCTTGGTATTCTGCGGTGACAAACCAATAGTACTGCTTTTCAAAAGTGAAAGAAATCTCTTAAATAAAATCAAGTTTGTTTTTGGGGTGGAAGAGAGATTCTAAAATAGCTTCTATCAAGTATCTCTATAGCACTTTATTCATATTTCCATTATAGACCATTTCAAGGATTATGTTGGAATTATCTGTAATTTTAGTACTTAGTATTAGACTGGATAGAGGGACAGACAATTACAGTTGGTCCTTGAACCATGCAGGAGTTGGGGCACTGACTCTCTGTGTAGTCAAAAATCTGAGTAAAATTAAGAGTCAGCCTTCCATATTCACGGTTCTTACATGACCACAATCTGTATCCAGGGGTTCAACCAGCCATGGAATGATGCGGTACTGTGGTGTTCACTACTGAAAAGAATCTGTGTAAATAAACCCATGCAGTTCAAACACACATTGTTCAACAGTCAACTGGACATGCAGTTTCTCAACAGAATACTCTAACTCACCTGGGACTGCCACAAAAAATTTCACAGCATCCCTGTGCCCATGGAAGCAAAGCTGTGCGTGTGCCATTGAACAATAGGGTATAAATGTCCCTGGTGTCACTTTATCACTGTTTTCATCACCATATACTCGAATGACACTTCCAGGACGATTTCCCGATGCTCCTGATGTTTTATTTGCTGCAACAGAAAAACCAAACACCAAATATTTTCCCCTAGAAAATAGTAATGATGTAAGAGGTTACTGGTTAATCCTTATATTATCTAAAAGCTACAGCCAGTTGAGATAAAACAAGAGCAGCAATACCAATTCAAGACAAAGCTGGAAAAAAAAGAGGTATATAGCATGCTAGTTATTTTCAAGTATCTTAGTAAATGGAGTAGGGGATTTTGCCAGTCTAGCACTAAGTTTACTTTCTAAACACATCTATTAATTAAAAAATCATTTTAGTTAAAACAGCTTTCTCAGGTATATCCGTTTTGTTTTTTAATCCTCATTTTAGACAACTAATCAGTTATATAGCTTAAAGTAAACAGGTATATTTTTAAGCAGAATTTTTATACTTTATCTTTTCATTTTTCTCCCTGTGCTAAGTATATTTCCCTCGTGTAATAGTAAAAAGCTGAGCTTTAAAGGATCCATCTAGTACAATAAAACAGCTTTTATTTACACTAGACTGATGGTTGGTTAAATTATTTTAGAATGACCAGACTCACAAAACACCCCATTCCATATGCCAGTAAGTGAATGAAAGAAACATGATGGTAACAAGAGGAAACAATGTAGATTAACGACAGTGTTCAGAGAGGGTTGTGTTTTTATTGGAGGGAAAACAAAGTCTGACAGAAATTTCAGCTGCAACAAAAGATGATAAACAGACTAAGCTGCTGAGCAGTAGTTTGGTGGCCATGTGACAAATATTAAAAAACAAAAGAACACCTGCTGCAATGCAGTGACTGCAAGTGGATGACATTTAGGAACATTCAAGAGGGTATCTAGAGACGTGAGAATGGCCTCACGTGGCCACGAGAAGCCAGGAAGAAGGGTGTGGCTCAGGATCTGAACTTACCCCTCAGCCCCAGTAAACGTCCCTGGTGGAGGATTACGGCTAAAGTGAGAAAGGAGGAAAGGGGACATGGAGAGGTGCATGACAGGGAGGAGAAGGATTACTATGAGCTGCCACTCTTCGCATATTCTATCTGGCAACCCAGGAGCTCAAAGCTCCTAATTAAATAAACAAAAATCCAACTTGGTATAATACCAAGAAACATACAAAGTTCTTACCAAAGCCTCTGAAGAACATCGCTGCTCAAAAAGGACAATTTTATTTACTATGATTTTGCTTTTCTTTAATTATAAAGCAATTTTAATGAATGAGCTTACTGGGGAGCATTTCCTAATTGCCAATATTCCCCCCTTTTCTTGAAGAAATCCTGTGCAAATGACTATGCCAAAATGGAACTCTCATCTATAAAGAGCTGAGATGAACTCTAGGGATCCTAGAATCTCTTAAGCTATCAGAAGTGGTCTAAACATGTAGATTTATAAATAGCTGTCCAGTGGTTAAGAATCTGCCTTTCAATGCAGGGGACACAGGTTCAATATTGGGTTAGGGAACTAAGATCCCACATTCTGTGGGGCATCTAAAGAAGCCTGCATGCTGCAATAAAGACCTCGCACAGCCCCAATTTTTTTTAATTAAAAAAAAAAAAAGGATTGGGGGACTCCCCTGGTGGTCCACTGGTTAAGAACATGCCTGCCAATGCAGGGAACACGGGTTTGATTCCAAGTTGAGAAGATTCCACATGCCACGGGGCAACTAAGCCCTGTGCCACAACTACTGAGCCCATTCCCGGAACTACGGAAGCGCGGATACTCTGAAGCCTGTGCTCTGCACCGAGGAGTCACTGCGATGAGGAGCCCGAGCACTGCAACTGGAGAGTGGCTTGTCACAACTAACAGAGCCCACACGCTGCAACGAAGACCAGCGGAGGCCCCAAAATACATAAATTAAACTTTAAAACTGTTAAAGAAAATACAGCTGGGATTAAGAATTTAGGTTCTTTAGGGAGTTCCCTGGCAGTCCAATGGTTAGGGTTCCATGCTTCCACTGCTGGGGACCCAGGTTCTACCCCTAGCTGGGGAACTAAGATCCTGCAAGCCATGCAGTGTCGGGGAGAAAAAAAAAAAAGTTTAGGTTCTTTAAAGGCTCAAAATGTCACACCATCCAGTCTTCCTCCTTTCTCCTGAAAATTCTGGTGTGTTTATTATGTTATTTTATGGTAGTATTTTCAAATCAAGACCAGCGGAGGCCCCAAAATACATAAATTAAACTTTAAAACTGTTAAAGAAAATACAGCTGGGATTAAGAATTTAGGTTCTTTAGGGAGTTCCCTGGCAGTCCAATGGTTAGGGTTCCATGCTTCCACTGCTGGGGACCCAGGTTCTACCCCTAGCTGGGGAACTAAGATCCTGCAAGCCATGCAGTGTCGGGGAGAAAAAAAAAAAAGTTTAGGTTCTTTAAAGGCTCAAAATGTCACACCATCCAGTCTTCCTCCTTTCTCCCGAAAATTCTGGTGTGTTTATTATGTTATTTTATGGTAGTATTTTCAAATCGTTTTAAATTCTGATGTGTTTATTAAACTACTTTATGGCAATTTTCTCAAATCCTGCCCATGAATTCTGCAACACAAAATCACTTATATAATGAGTGATCAATGTAATGGAACACAGTATAAAAAAACATATGAAGTACATTTTGTTCACATTCTTTTCAAATACAAAATAGCTTATCTCTTAAAGTCAGCGTTTGATGACGTCCTAAGTAAGAAATGTCTCCCACAACTCTTAAGTTAAATGGGATATTCTAAACTAATTGCCACAGATGTATGAAAAACTAGGATATTAGGTAGTTAAGAAATGTTTCTGGATACTAGTATAATAAGGTTGAAAGAAAAATGGACTATGACTATTATTTAAGGAAATAGGACTGTGATTCCCAAAATGAGAAAAACAGTTTTTCAAAATGAAAAACTTTTAACTGTAAATATTAGTCCTGATACATTTGCTAGAGTTTGTAAGTTTCACAGAAAGAGTGAAGGAACAATAGTTAGATCTTTGCCATCAGCTTGACTTTCTGAATTACCACAGGTTTGCCAATTTAGTTCTATTACTTAGCTCAATTTCTTCCACTTGGATTTCAGACAAGGCTATTCCCCACAACTCTTCTGTGACAGTTACCTAAAAACGTACTTACTTTCTGTCAATGGGATGGAGATAATGACACCATTTCCTGTTCCCACCCACAAACGATTACAAGACACCATAAGCGCTGTGATCCTCACAAAAGAGAAGCCCAGTTTTCCAGTACCTGTATGGAAGGAGGGAAAACATTTTATTGAAAAGACAGAGCAGATGATGTTTTAGGTTCCAAGTCCCTCAGAGCAGCTGGACTAATATAATAGAGAGGATTGTGACCAGAGCTGGTTGGATATTTCCAGAAGTCACATCAATCAAGATCAACTCTCATTTGACTTTATTATCTATCAATTCATCTGACAATTCATGGCTATCATCTATCAATCAATATCATCTGACAATTCATGGCTAATAGAAAAAGAAAACTCTAAAAGTGGCTAGCATTATATCATCATTCAGAAGGAAGATGATGTGGATTAGGAAATATGATGCAGAATTTACTTAAGGACCTGCAAAACCAAGCCAAATAAACTAAAACACAAAACAAAACCAAAAAAAAAGCTCAACAGAAACAGTTTACTAGATTGGGGAAGTTAAATGTTCTTCCGTTTTATAAGCTGAGAGAGTTCTTGCCTGCCTTAAATTTCTTTGCATAGGTTAAGAAATGATCTTTGCTAACAAAACCTATACTCTTTGCTTTTTATATATTTGGGTCTAAAGTAACTTAGAAATTTTAGGGTACCATATACATGCAATTTAGGGAGAATTAATGCACTTTTTAATTTCAAGGAAATTTTAAACTGATCTTATTTTCAGGGATTTGAGAAGCAAAATTATTAAACAGGTAATATTAACACATTTAAGACAAATAACATTTAGTCATAAGTTCTACTTACTAGAAATGAGAGTATGACCATAGAATCGCAGTGTTTGAAGGAATCTTAAACAGTCTAAGCTAGAGATCTTTAACCTATGGTCAAAGTATATTCTTGAAATTGGTTTGTGTCTATGTTTATCTATGTGTGATTCTAGGAAGAGGGCACACAGCAATCATCAGGTTTTCTGAGGGCAACGATTCTAAAAAAAAAAAATTAAAAACTACTGATGTAGTTCAACCTCCCTTCATAAAGAAATCATCTATGATGTTCCTAACAGCACTGGGTTTGGTGCTAAGGATACTGCAAGGAATAAGCAGAGATAGTCTAAACCCCCCCTTTCATGGGGCTTTAGTTCTGCAGGGGGAGAGATAGTATGATGATACTGGTACAATCACAGTAATGATAAGTCTATGAAGATAAAGTATAAGAGGGCCTAAATAAAGCTGGAAATAAAGATGAGGAAAGGTCTTTTACGGATGTGACATATAAGACATGACCTGAAAGCCAAGTAAAAAGGGACTAAGAAAAACTTCTCAGACAGAAGATATAGCACCATGTGAAGGCCTTGAAACGGAAAGGAACCGGCTGAATTTAGGTCAACGTGGACAGACCAGAGTGAGCAAGGAGAGCTGTCCATACCATTTAAGTTCTAATAATCTCACAAAAAAATCTCACCTAAAGACAAGAATATTCTGCATGCTTGGCATTACATAAATGGAGGTATGTCATGGTGATATTTGCACACTGGTTACTACGTAGAAAACTGACTGGAGTAGAGACAGGAAGATCAGAGGCTGTTGGTCATTTGAGGAAGAAAGGATAGTGACCTGGCCTATGGGAATAGTGGTAGAGAGAAAGACGTAACTCATTTAAGGGAATTCCCTAGTGGTTCAGTGGTTAGGCCTTGGCAATTTCACTGTGGGCCATGGGTTCAATCCCAGGCTGGGGAACTAAGATCCCAAAAGTCTTGTGGTGTGGCCAAAAAAAGGCATTACTGGTTTAAGATATTCTGGGGGGAAGACTCGATAGTTCTGCTGATGGATTAGATGTGGGAAACAAGAAAGAAGAGTCAAAAATGATCTTAAGTTTTTGTCAAGAATCTCAGGGTAGATGGATCATTTGCCAACAGTTTCAGTGATAAGAGATCACTATTCCTGAAGCAACTTACTCATTGCTTCTACTCAGCATTTGAAATCATTTAAAAATAAACCATTTTCTTTGATTGACAAAGATAAAATGCTTTGGACGCTTACCTAGCATTTTGCTTACATAAGGCTCAATGTCCACATCCTGCAGATGTTGATAAGTGTGTGCATGATAGAGACGGAGAGTGGAATCCAAACGAATGGAGACCCACACGCCATCACCCACCCAGGCAAGCTGCCGCACTTGGCTCTCCTTCCTGGGGTGTGCATCAAATGATTTCTAGAAAAGATTGTTCAGTCACAATGTTACTTTAATTATCTAGGAGTTAGTGTTTAAAAATTGTGCACAATAATTTGACTACCTAATAAAAGAGGAGCTTAAATATTGTTTACTCTTATATACACAATTTCTATTATCCCATACTGCAAAAAAAGAAAAAAGAACTAAAGGATGTTGTGTAGACTATCAACTTATGAAAGCAATCTTGACACATTCATTCTATGTAACAGCATTCAACAAAAAGACGTAATTGGACCCCAGGATTTTGCACTGTTCCAGAGCAACACACAAAATAAGACCCTATTCATAGGTAAACAAAACTGAGCCTACTGTGCTGTATGTGTGCACATACGCCTGCACGTAAAGAGTAATCTAAAGCAGACACCAGATGGGGCTTCTAGGATTGTAAGCAGGGTTTGGGACAAATAGAGAGCTTCCACCTTAAAGATTTCCTACTATTTTTCTTTCTTTAAACAGTTAGAATAAATTTATATATTGTGGCAAAACTTTTTAAAGACAACAATGCTAAGAGGTTTTTATTTTTACAACGAATTCCCACTGCAATATTATTCCTCAGTCTGTGACATACATATGGATTTGCCTGAATACACACTGAGTAGTGGGGGAGACTTGAGAGTTCTCCTCCCAAACCACCTCTACATGACTAAACATTTCAAGAACCACGTATTCAAGCAGTACACCTATGGGTCTACAGATACTCAGACATACATTTAGACATTCATGTGTGAATCTTCCTTCCTTTAAAAAAAATTACTTCCCATACTCATAGTCAAAAGCAGCAAGAGAGATAAAGTACCATAGAAAGCTGAGAATTCATCCAGTATGTCACTGAAGTACCTCAAAATACACAGATTCAGAAAACAATTTCTAAAAAAGCTGAAAATAATTAAATCTTAGGGATTTCAGGTAATATAAATTCAGTAAGTACAGAAAACATGGGTTAACTTGCCTCTATTTTCATGGCCTTTGGCTGAACCACATAAATTTTGTTCCTATAGCCACACCAAACTTTGTCATGTACCACAGTCATGCATCGGATGGAATGGTGAGGTCGTCCAAGATCTAACAGGTGATAGTTTGACAAATCCCACTGTCCATCTTTAAAATAAGAAGTAGATTATTAGTTTATGTATACCATCTTTTACTCAATTTTAACTCAAGAAATATTTGGGTGTGTAATTAAATTTATGAATGAAGTATCCCCAAGTATCATGTATTTCAGTGTATATTTACAGATATTAATCCCAGGCAAGCTGTATATATTACAGATATATATATATATCTGTAATATATACAGTGGAGAAGGCAATGGCATCCCACTCCAGTACTCTTGCCTGGAAAATTTCATGGACAGAGGAGCCTGGTAGGCTGCAGTCCATGGGGTTGCCAAGAGTTGGACACGACTGAGTGACTTCACTTTCACTTTTCACTTTCATACATTGGAGAAGGAAATGGCAGCCCACTCCAGTGTTCTTCCTTGGAGAATCCCAGGGACGGGGGAGCCTGGTGAGCTGCCGTCTATGGGGTCTCACAGAGTCGGACACGACTGAAGTGACTTAGCAGCGGTATATATTACAGATATTAATCTATAAATTAAGTCTTTAAATCATATATAAATCAAACAGAGTTGGATGAGACCTCAAAGATCATATGGTCCAACCTGCCACCCATTACCTGGACCCCCTTGCTCTCAACAGAGGTGATGTGATAAGTTATTTTTAAGTTACCTGTTTACAAAAGTATTTTAAGTATTAGAATGAATTTAAGGTTATTTTGGGTATAATATTGCTTTGGCTCACTTGCACTTTTGATGTATCTTCTTAGATAGAAGTCAAGGGCAACTCACTGCTAAGGCTTTAGGAATTATGCATAACTTTAAGTGATAACAAGAAATTCATTACAAATGAGAACCAACCACTGTAAGCTTGCTTTGCTTGATAATTCAGTGAAGGAAAACATACTTCCTCACAAAGCAGCTGTTTCATTTTAAGAAAACTGTGATTATCTTTAAAATATTCCCCATACTCAGCTAAAGTCTGCTTTCTTGTACATAATCATTCTTTAATCTATAGTTTTGCCTAATGGAAACACAGACTAAATCTAGTCTCACTTCACTGGTACTGCCCTGTCTTCTCCTTTCAAAACCAAGCATCTTTGGCATGTGTTTTGGACACATCCGTTTATGGAACTTTCATCCTAACCCCATTTTGTCCAGATCCATTTCATGCTGTCTTTCTACCAGAGTGGAGCAGGATCACCAGCCCTGCTCTGGACACTAATTTCTATGAGGTTTAGCATGTTAACTAACTTGTACTGAGTTTAATGTCACCCTTTAGGCAACTGTCACTCTTCACACAAATCTCCATCTACTCTTTGGAACCCAAATGCAGGACTTTACATTTATCCTTATTAAATGTATTTTGTCTTGCTCAGTTTTCGATTCAGCTTACCAAAACATTTATTATTCCATTTTTCTAGGTTCTCCTACTCACTAGTTGAGTGACCATGAACAAGTAACTAAAATACTGTGCCTCAGTTTCCTCAGCTACAAAATGAGATGACAACAGAATTTTCTTCAAAAGTTGCTGTGCGGAGTAAACTCAGACACTGTCTATAAAGGCCCTGAACAACATAAAACAGAGGCTTCTCTTTTCGTTATGGAGTCATTAACCAAAAATCTCTAGGCACCTAAGTATCATCTACCTCAAATTTCTTGAGGCTACAAAAAGATATGAGACTTTGGAAAAGCCTTGCAAAAATTAATTAATAAAATAAAAAATTAACTTTTGCAAGGCTTTTCCAAAGTCTCGTATCGGATCTATATCTTTATATTTCCCTGATCCACCAATCTAGTAGGAAGGAAATACCACTTTTGGATGATACATGTACCAAGGAATTATATGCTCAATTTCTTAAATTCACTCAATGCAGTTTTCTGACACCTTCTGTCTGCAGATGGTAGAAACACTACTTTAAAGGGGAAGAAAATAAAAATCGTCACAAGAAAATGATTAAACTTTACCTAATTAAAAATTATTTTCAAGAACATTCCAAATGTAAGTGAATGCAAATTACTTTTAAAATACTGGACAAAAGAAACCATATACTCTCACTAAATTAGGTCTATGACTAGAAAACAAACAAATACTTCCATTGCACATTATTCAAGAAGACCATAAGGACTATTTGCTCAGTATGGTAAACAAATTTTCGCTGAGGTATATGATTAATGTATGCCTCCAGTCAAGCACTCACATATTTACTCATTTCATACATGGTTAGTATTCAGTTTAAACCTTTATTCTTTCTCCTATAAAATATCATTTCTTTAAAACATAGGAGGTCAATATATTTGAAAATGCTCTTGCAAAGCAACAAATCAGTGCACATGTTATATATTAATAAAAACTCACCAACTCCTCTGTGAAAGATTGCAAGGGTACCATCAGCTAGGGCCACTAACACAATTCCTTTCACATGTCTGCAAATAGGAAAGGGGATCTTAGAACTCTCCATTTGGGGATACAGAAGACACCACATGCTGCTGAACTACTTCAGAGGTTCTCAGAAGACCAATCTGTGATGTAAGGAGCTTACAGGAGAATCTAAAGGAACAGATTCTTTTCTTCATTGAGAAAAGTCTCATTATGAAAATGTCAGCTGGACTCAATAGGAAGCATGTGTGGTGACTCAGCTGTTTCACTTTCTAACCTCCTCTCATTGCAGACAAAAGGTCCACAGATCAGAGGCACACACCTTGAGTAGAAAGAGTCAGCTCTGTGGATCTAAGAGACAAACTGACTTTTCACAGTCAACATACAGAAAAGGACTAGTCAATCAATCACCCAATCAACATATTCACAAAGTGTAAAGAATATTCTAAAACAAGTATCACGGGTTTTAATTGGTTTTCTCACCAACAGGCTAAAAAACTCTCAGTACAGTGAGGAATCAACCTGGAAAGTTTTCTCTTCTACTTAAAATTACCTGGTTTATTTTCTAGTTTCAATCTCATTCATAAAGAGGGTTAAAAAAGACATGGATACTGATTTAGTCATGAAGTACATGTTAACTTTAATAGTCTTAGAATCTAGTTTATACCAAAATACATATTTTTCAAAGGAAGAATTTCTAAAATAAAACTTACACAATACTGAGAATCGAATCTTTAAGTTTAATAGAATGGAGACATTTCCTCCACTGGGCTACAGATGAATGGACATACAAACTGCAAGAACAAAATCAAGACTGGTAAGGCATAGAGAACACATCAAGTAGTTGCTTATATCTAATAATGACACAAAGTTTCTTCAGAAGAAAAGAAGAGTAACATAAAAATTTCAGGACAAAACAAGGAAAGGATAGGCTTAAGGCAGAGAGATAAGCTGCTTAAGCAAACAGAAACATAAAAAGAAGGAAAAGCCAGAACTAACGCATGGTTGGTTTCAGATTACCACACACTTCAGAATCCCTGGCTAACAATCTTTTTTAAAAAATAGTCTTCTTACTTTTCTATTACGTTGAGCTATAAATTTCTGATAATAGAGTGGTTTACATCAGGGAGTGGCAAACTAAGGCCCATAAAACAAATCCAGCCATCTACCTGTCTTAGTACAGTCTCCAAGCTAAAAATGGTCTTTATGTTTTTTAAATGGTTGGAAAAAAAAACCAAAAGGAGAGTGTTTCATGACATACAAGACGTATGTGAGACTCAGAGTTCGCAAGTTTCACTACTAGAGCATCTCCACGCCAGTTCACTTAGGCATTGCCAATGCAGCGGCTGCTTTTGCACCACAACAGCATAGTTAAGAAGTTGCTACAAAGATCGTAAGGCAACAAAACCTGATAGATTTCTTGTCCGACCCTTCATAGAGAAAACGTATGTCAAACCTTCATTTTGTAGTACTAGTCCTTTATGGGAAAGATGCACTAGTGATCTTGTTTAACCTTAGGAAAAGCACAAGTTTGTAAGACTCTTCACACTACTACAAAGTGGAAAAGTCCTATAGTGTTTATCAACTCCTAAGCTTTTAGACTGTGATTTGTCCTTGTTTTCCCAGCAGTTATGTTTAAAATTGGGCCTTTCTGCAGCCAAAGATTTTTTTTAATCCCTTTTATTTCCTGAACAACAGGATCTCCTATTTTTAGATCACCCAGATTTTTAAGTTTACTTAACTTTTTTCCCAAGAATATTATATGAAGGGAACATCCTATGACAAACATACGGTTTACCATTCAGAACCAATGTAAGTCCAAGTCCAAGTTATGAGGTAGTTGCAATATAACTTCAAAATTGTGTGTATATAAAATTCTTCACTTTAATAGGCACTTTTTGTTTGTATTTGTATGTAGCACATTTTAATTATCTTAAGATTTCTAAAGCAAAAGTGAAAAACTAAAGATTTCTAATATTAAAAAGAGTTGATACCTACCACCCATTTTGAGCTCCAAGCCACATAGTTGGTAAAAGGCTACTCATTTTCTGGGCTTCCTCTCTCACCAGGTCTTGTTCATTTGGCAATACTGATATTTGATCTTTATATGCATCTGAGTCATTACTGTCGGACAAAAGGAAAAAAAATCTTATTGTGTTTAGCTACAGTTTTCAGGAATTGATAATTTCTACATTTTAGTGTATTGTTAAAAAAATAAATTCCAGTAAAGCCAAAGTTAAGTGATTATATTAAACATTTCAGAGACAGTGAGAAAGGGAGGGAGCGAGGGTGGATGGAAGGCAGGCAGGCAGGCAGGCAGGCAAGGCAAAGCAGTGGGAGGCGGAGAGGAGGGAGAATAGGAAGGAATGAGAGGTATATAAATATATACATTGCAGCAATTGTACCAGAAGTAACACTGACATACTAGGAGGCTCAAGGTACAGAAAAGGGAAGTAAGACACAGTAACGAAATATGGCAGTTAATATCCAGACTAAAGTTAAGGTTCTCCATTATAGTTATCTTGAATTTTATGAGTTTCTTCTGTGGGGATAGGAGGAGGAGAGATGGTTTGTTTTAAAACTACACATACATACCTACACAAACACACACACAGACAAACACAGGAGGGTTAATTATAAACAATGTTCTAAAATAAATAAGCTGAAACATGTTTTTATTCTACCCCCAAACTTTATTTCTTTGGACTGTCAGAGGACATTTGGTTTTAAAAAAAAAGCATAACTGGGCTATCAAATTCAAAACAGACAAATGAATCAGTAAGTCTAAAAAGATGACTTTCTAGACCCCTATCACCTTTCTATAAGGTCTAGAGAAGGCAAGAAAGCAAATCAAACAAGGAAGGAAAAGTCTGAAACAAACCGTTTTCTAATAAAATACTTCCCAGAATTCTAAATTCAAAAGGTCATTAAAACCCACATGGGAAATTTAAATGGACAGTTTTGTGGATAGAGTGGGTGTAGGAGTGGGGATTAAAATAATGAGTTATATGAGATGGGAATACCAGACCACCTAACCTGCCTCTTGAGAAATCTGTATGCAGGCCAGGAAGCAACAGTTAGAATTGGACATGGAACAGATGTGGTTCCAAATAGGAAAAGGAGTACGTCAAGGCTGTATATTGTCACCATGCTTATTTAACTTATATGCAGAGTACATCATGAGAAATGCTGGACTGGAAGAAACACAAGCTGGAGTCAAGATTGCCAGGAGAAATATCAATAACCTCAGATATGCAGATGACACCACCCTTATGGCAGAAAGTGAAGAGGAACTAAAAAGCCTATTAATGAAAGTAAAAGAGGAGAGTGACAAAGTTGGCTTAAAGCTCAACATTCAGAAAACAAAGATCATGGCATCCGGTCCCATCACTCCATGGGAAGTAGATGGAGAAACAGTGGAAACAGTGTCAGACTTTATTTTTTGGGGGTCCAAAATCACTGCAGATGGTGACTGCAGCCATGAAATTAAAAGACACTTACTCCTTGGAAGAAAGGTTATCACCAACCTAGATAGCATATTTAAAAGCAGAGACACCACTTTGCCAACTAAGGTCAGTCTAGTCANGGAGAAACAGTGGAAACAGTGTCAGACTTTATTTTTTGGGGGTCCAAAATCACTGCAGATGGTGACTGCAGCCATGAAATTAAAAGACACTTACTCCTTGGAAGAAAGGTTATCACCAACCTAGATAGCATATTTAAAAGCAGAGACACCACTTTGCCAACTAAGGTCAGTCTAGTCAGGCTATGGTTTTTTCAGTAGTCATGTATGGATGTGAGAGTTGGACTGTGAAGAAGGCTGAGTGCCAAAGAATTGATGCTTTTGAACTGTGATATTGGAGAAGACTCTTGAGAGTCCCTTGGACTGCAAGGAGATCCAACCAGTCCATTCTGAAGATCAACCCTGGGATTTCTTTGGAAGGAATGATGCTAAAGCTGAAACTCCAATACTTTGGCCACCTCATGCGAAGAGTTGACTCATTGGAAAAAGACTTTGATGCTGGGAGGGATTGGGGGCAGGAGAAGAAGGGGACGACCGAGGATGAGATGGCTGGATGGCATCACTGACTCGATGGATGTGAGTCTGAGTGAACTCCAGGAGGTGGTGATGGACAGGGAGGCCTGGCGTGGTGCGATTCATGGGGTCACAAACAGTTGGACACGACTGAGCGACTGAACTGAACTGAATAGAACAGAAGACAGTGAGTACAATTTTTTTTTTAATCCATAGATATTTGGTATGGCTTTAAAAAAAAATTGTACTCACTGTCTTCTATTCTGTTAATAACTCATTATTTTAATCCCCACTGACTGGTAAGGATTTTGACTAATATACTTTATAAGCAAGATTTTTTTAAGTTGCAAGGAATAAAGAGCAAATGGGGGAAAAATACGTCTAGAGAGAATGCAATGTAAGGAACAGATGAAGACATAATGGGAATAAGTAATAACATCTAAATCTACCATAACAATGTCAATTAGTAGGAATATTTTGGCTGCTTGAGATCATTTGGGTTCCTTTTACATGTGCACTCTGGTTTCCTAAGTTGTTTACCCATTTTTATACCTTGACTGATACACCGGTGAGAGGTCTTCTGGGATTTGAACTCCCAAAGGATCTGTAAAAACATGCTCTGTGTACACGCCAGTTTGGGAGACATCCACAGTATCTTCAGCTGATCCTGCATTGCCTTCTGTAGCTTCAGTTGCTTCTTCTGCTGTTGGAACATTTTCATCAATCTCACTATTTGCTGTTTCCTTTTCTAAAAAATAAATAAAGCATGCTAACCATTCCAAGTTTGAGCTTTTCTTCCAATCACTTTCCCCACCAAAACCCCCTCTATAGAATTCCACTCTTACCCTCTTCTCCATATAATAAAATTGAGGATTCTTGACTTCATTTAACAATCATCACAGCATCCTCTTTCAAGCTCTTTCATCCCTGTTACTTTAAAATCTAAGTTAAGTCCACACTGAGTCACCTGGGACAGGCTCAGACACTATACAGATGGTATCTAGAGAAGACAAACATACCTGGTGGTTTTTCCATCACTGGAGAAGTTTCATTGGTATTAGGGGAAGTGGCAGCTGCTGTTACACCTTCTGCAGAACAACCAACTACTGTGATGCCTCCCAACAGGCTATCTGTCTCTGCTGAGCTATTGCTTGTCACGCTTCCACATAAAGATGCTTTGTCTACTTGTCCGGATTCTGAAAGTTCTTCTCCTGCAGGGTAGTCTGTTTCTCGGGCTCCTGAAGTACAAGATAAACTTTCTTTAAATAGCTCAGTAAACTTCTATAAGTAGCATTTTCTCTATTAAAGCAACTATAGGTTTGAAATAAGAGTAAAGGTGAGACAAATATCTATGCAAATACACTGCCAAGATGGTAAATAAATTTCATTTAAACTAATTTAAACTATATTCACAAATCGAGAAAGTAGTTTAAAAAATTAAGATAATAAATGCAACATAATAAATAATAATTAATGGAAGCCAAGTAAACCAAAAAATGTCAGAAATGTACTTCTGTTCTTAATATGAGTTCTTAAAGCAGCCAACTAATGAGATTAAAAACAACAAAATATAATTCTATCTGACAAGTCAGCAAAAATTTTTTAAATTATCACTATTTCTATTTCAAATATGAATTTCTGCCACTATCAAAAATTAATACAGCCTAGGTGTATATAGTGCATTAAGATATTAGTAACACACTTAAAAACTAAGCATTTGACATTTAAAAATCTTTCCAGCTCTCTCTATTTAGAAAGCTAGTCTTATCCATGTCACATTAATAATTTTACTGTAGTGAAATGAACCTATGTTGCTGCTCAGTCACGCCACTGTATCTGATCCTTTGTCACCCCATGACTGTAGCTCACCCGGCTTCCCTGACCTTCACCAACTCCCAGAGTCTGCTCAAACTCCTGTCCATTCAATCGGTGATGCCACCGAAACATTTCATACTTTGTCATCCCCTTCTCCTCCTACCTTCAACCTTTCCCAGTAACTGGGTCTCTTCCAGTGAGTCAGCTCTTTACATCAAGTGGCCAAAGTATTGGAGCTTCAGCTTCAGCATCAGTTCCACCAGTGAATATTCAGGGTTGATTCCCTTTAGGATTGACTGGTTTGATCTCCCTGATGTCCAAGGGACTCTCAAGAGTCTTCTCCAACACCAAGGTTTGAAAGCATTAATTCTTTGGCACTTAGCCTTTTTTATGGTCCAACTCTCACATCCATACATGACTATTGGAAAAACCACAGCTTTGACTACATGGACTTTTGTTGGCAAAGTGATGGCTCTGCTTTTTAAAATACTGTCTAGGTTTGTCATGGCTTTCCTTCCAAGGAGCAGGAGTCTTTTAATTTCATGGCTGCAGTCACTGCCCACAGTGATTTTGGAGTCCAAGAAAGTAAGACATCACTGTTTCCATTTTTTCCCCTGTCTATTTGCCATGAAGTGATGGGACCAGATGCCATGATCTTAGTTTCTTGAATGTTGAGTTTTAAGCCAGCTTTTTCACTCTGGTCTTTCACCTTCATCAAAAGGCTCTTTAGTTCCTATTCATTTTCTGCCATTAGGATGGTGTCATCTGCATATCTAAGGTTATCGGTATTTCTCCCCACAGTCTTGATTCCAGCTTGAGCTTCATCCAGCTGGAATTTCACATGATATACTCTGAATGTAAGTTAAATAAGCAGGGTAACAGTATACAACCTTGACACACTCCTTGTCCATGTTTTAACCAGTCTCTGGTTCTGTGCTGGTTCTAACTGTTGCTTCTTGATCTGCATACAGATTTCTTAGGAAGCAGGTAAGGTGGTCTGATATTCCCATCTCTTGAAGGATTTTCCAGTTTGNTGTAAGTTAAATAAGCAGGGTAACAGTATACAACCTTGACACACTCCTTGTCCATGTTTTAACCAGTCTCTGGTTCTGTGCTGGTTCTAACTGTTGCTTCTTGATCTGCATACAGATTTCTTAGGAAGCAGGTAAGGTGGTCTGATATTCCCATCTCTTGAAGGATTTTCCAGTTTGTTGTGATTCACACAGTCAAAGGCTTTAGCATAGTCAATGAAGCAGAAGTAGATGTTTTTCTGAAATTCTCTTGCTTTTTCTATGATCCAGTGGATGTTGGCAATTTGATCTCTGGTTCCTCTGCCTTTTCTAAATCCAGCTTGTACATCTGGAATTTCTCCATTCACATACTGTTGAACCATAACTTGAAGGATTTTGAGCATTACCTTGCTAACATGTGAGATGAGGGCAACTGTATGGTAGTTTGAACATTCTTTGGCATTGCCCTTCTCTGAGATTGGAATGAAAATTGATTTTTTCCAGTCCTGTGGCCACTGCTGAGTTTTCCAGATTTGCTGACATATTGAGTGCAATACTTTTACAGCATCATCTTTTAGGATTTGAAATAGCTCAGCTGGAATTCCATCACCTCCTCTAACTTTGTTCAGAGTAATGCTTCTTAAGCCCACTTGACTTTGCATTCCAGGATGTCTGGCTCTAGATGAGTGATCATACCATCATGGTTATCTGGATCATTAAGACCTTTTTTGTATAGTTCTTCTGTGTATTCCTGCCACCTCTTCCTATCTGCTGCTTCTGTTAGGTCCTTACCATTTTTCTGCCCTTTATTGTATCCATCTTTGCATGAAATGTTCCCTTGGTATCTCTGATTTTCTTGAAGAGATATCTAGTCTTTCCTATTCTATTGTTTTTTCCTCATTTTTTTCCATTGTTCACTTAAAAGGCTTTCTTATCTCTCCTTGCTATTCTCTGGAACTCTGCATTCAGATGGGTATATTTCCTTTTCTCCTTTGCCTCTCACATCTCTTCTTTTCTTAGCTATTTGTAAGGCCCCCTCAGACAACCATTTTACCTTTTTGCATTTCTTTTTCTTGGGGATAGTTTTGGTTTTGATCACTGCCTCCTGTACAATGTTACAAACCTCCATCCATAGTTCGTCTGACACTCTATCAGATCTAATCCCTTGAATCCATTTGTCACCTCCACTGTATAATCATAAGGGATTTGATTTATATCATACCTGAACGGTCTAGTGGTTTGCCCTATTTAAGTCTAAATTTTGCAATAAGGAGTTCATGATCTGAGCCACTACATAAAGTCTGCCATATTAACCATTTTAAGTTTATAATTCAGAGGCATTAATTATATTCACAATATTATGCAGCCATCACAGCTATCTACATCTAACATTTTTCTGTCACTCCATATAGAATACCTATACCAAGTAAATAACTCTCTGATTGCCATACCCTTACCCCAGGAATCTCTAATTTAATTCTGTTTATGAATTTGCCAGCTCAGATAAGGAGAATCATACAATATTTGTGTCTGAGTTGTTTCTAAGGTTAATCTGTGTTATGGAACGTATCAGAGTCTCATTACTTTATATGGCTGAATAATATTTCAAGCGATACATCAACTTTTTTTTTTTTTGCTGTGCTGGGTGCCATGTGGGATCTTAGTTCCCCAACCAGGGATTGAACCCATACCCCTGCAGTGGAAGCACAAAGTCTTCACCACTGGACTGTCAGGGAATTTCCTTTAATTTTTAAACCAATGTTTTAATATCACATAGTATTTAATATGGAATTCTAAAAGGCCTTTCCATGCTAATCCATTTAAATAGCCCCTTGCCCCCTGATTTCCACCCTTCTCAAATTTACATTGTTTTCTTTTTTTCACAGTATCTGAAAATATCCTCCTTAGTCATTTGAACTCAGTTTCTTTTTCGCCTTCACAACCTAGAAGAGATGCATAACTGTATCTCCAGTAACCAATCAGTTTCTACCAGTGAGGAGCTGTGGATGGTGCAAAGAGAGGAGCTACTCTTACCTGGTACGCTTGATATACACAGAACATGAGAGTTGCAAACAGTGAAACTGTCTAGGATGTTGCCTGGTTGAACAGCATCAATAATGATAACTTTTGTAGCTGAATGAGTGCTGGTACAGATCCAGACGAGACTGGATAATTCTTCTTGACTTTTTAACTCCTTCTGTTGTTCCTGCATAGGCAAAGCAAAGAAAATGAATGTTTAAAATGAGATGTGTGCATAAATATTTATATGGCTGTGCCATTACACTAAAGCACACTACTATTTAAAGTTCACTTCCAGATTATTCAGAAGGCTGAGAGTATAATCACCTTTCAACAATAATTAGTAGACGAAAACTAGTAGCTAACGCCCATCAGTGATAAAAAACGTTCTCTATCTTGACTGTGACAGCTGTTACACAGGCTCACACAGTTGTCAAAACTCTTTGAACTGTACTTATTTTGAGCGTATACTTTCTTGAATGTAAAATATACTCTAGTAAAACTGACTAAAGAGTGAGGGCAGGGATGAGGAGTAAACAAGGGCATAGTAACCCCAATTAGAAGCTGGACCTGGAAGTCAGTCTGAGACCAAAGAGCTGAACTGTCAGTCTCGGAAACGGGGGCAAATGCAGCGCAAGCACTTACCTTAAGCTCCTGATCTAACTTGTCTAAGCTGTTCTGAGACGCACTTCGCAGTTCACTGCTTTCTGCTTCCAGACCAGCAACATCCTTGTAAAACACACTTGCTCCAACAACAGAACCACCATCTCTGGTCTTCCCACCGGACAAATTGACTCCAACAGCACACCACAGCTTTTTTGGGTTAAAAAAAGAGGGTATTAAGTCATTTTCTCTCTAAAAATGTTTAGAACTCTTCACATTCCCTTAATAGATATAATGATTACAAAGAGAGGGCTCTAATATTCAAACTATTTCAGTCTAAAATGACAAAATGAGTAACTTTGCCCACAAAAGTAGAATTTAAACTGTTTTAGAAAAAATCCATCAAGACTTAAAGTAATATTACCTTTAATTTCAAGATTACTTTACCTTCATTGATGTATCTTTTTCATCTAGAGGTCTGAGATAGACAGGCACAGGTAAATTTTTCATCTTATTCTCCCCTTGTCCATTGGTTACCTAATAATTGGGAAGGGGAGAGAAGGACACATTGGGTAAGTCTCATCAAAAGTGAACTTACAGAACCAGAGACATGGGCAAGCACTGCTGCAACATATTTACTCTATGAAGTCAAGTTCAAGTTAACTTTGTCTTTCTTACTTGAAAAATGAGCAGAAAATCAAGTGGTAGTTAGAGAAAATAAGGGAGCTCAGAAAAAATACACTAATTCACAGACCTGTTAGTATACACATGTGGGTATGACTGTGTGTGTTGTGTGTGTGTTTTAGGGGTAGGGAATATGTTCTTGAAAGATGTGAATTAAGTTTTAACAGTTTGAAAGGCTCCATGAGGAAGGCTTCTTTTAATGTTTAAACAATAGATACTATTTTTCTTTTAAATGAAATCTTCAATATTAAAACAGAGTACATTATCTCAAAGTCCCATACTCTACCACCTCCTATATTGACCCCTCTCCCTCTTCACAGAACTCAAGACGCATTTCTTTTGAACTGTACGGCTTTAGAATAAACAGCCTGAAAACAAAACCACAATCCTTAATGTTTCTCTAAACATGTGCCAAATGCACACTGCTTGAAACCAGCAGGTGTGGGATGTGTGTTTAGAATCTTTCATGCCCAGGCCTACTCCTCTCTCTCTGCATTTCCCACCAGACGCTCTTACCACATGCAAACATTACCTGTTTGTACTTTTGAGGCAGACTCCAGCCAAAAGCCTGCACTCTACCATCTTCCTTCTGAACATGTGCCTTTACCTGACGATACTGTTCTCTCTTTTGTTCTCTGCGTGAGGCTAAACTAGCTTCAGTTCTAAAATAAAAAGAAATTTCCTTTTTTAATTAAGTGAATATAACAACAGCTTATCTCCCTTCTTCTGCTAAAATAGAAATAACAAGAAAAAATCACCTTTGTGTCAGTTTACAGATAATATATAATTGAATCCTAACACTTCTGAGGTAGGCTATCATGCTCATTTATAGGCATGAGAGGTTAACTTTCCCAGGATGGGAAGCCAACTTCCTCTTACAACAAAAAGTGTTAGCTGCTCAGTCATGTCAGACTCTGCAGCCCATGGACTACAGCCTGCCATGCTACTCTTTCCATGGAATTCCCCAGGCAAGAATACTGGAGTGGGCAGCCATTCCCTTCTCCAGGGGATCTTCCCAACCCAGGGATCAAATCTGGGTCTCCTGCATTGAAGGAAGATTCTTAATCCTCTGAGCCACTAGGGAAGCCCTTTATAGGTCCACCCAAACCCTTACAACTGATCTCATAAGAGGTAAGAATATTCTAAACGGTTATTTAGAGCATAACCATTAGTCTGGAAAATACTTACTCTTCACTAAGGAAATCAAAGGCTCTGGACTTATCCCCAGGGAGTTGAGATAAGGTGCTGCTTCTTTTCTTGACAGAAGGCGTAACATGAGAGGTTGGTGCATTGTACTTCAGATTAACTGGTGGTTCGGGCTTCTTAGTAGTGTTACTTGAGGAGCTGAAAAGTCGGCTGAAACTAAAAGGAAAGTAAGAGAGAATGTGTGTGTGCGGTGTGTGATGTATGTGTATGTATCACACACAATCCACAATCTTCACAAATCCCAGAGTTTTTACAAGGCAATGAGTTAGAAACTAGCAAAAAGACTTTGTAGTAACACACTGGAGCCTTAGCAATAATTCACAGCCAAACTCAGACATTCAGGAAAAAGAAACCATTGCCTAGGATGGCAAATCCCTGTTCTTTAATTAGTAACTCTCATAATGAAAGAAAGAAGCTCTTGAGTACAGACACCTTCTCATAATGAAAAAATAAGACAGCTCCTTTAGCCAGCCTCTGGTTGTTAACAGCAAGGTACAGCTGTGTGGTTTGAACAGAAGCTTAGTAAGCAACGTCTAAAAATAGTAATAATAAAGTACTAGAAGACATATTACCATTTTACCACACATCTTATACATTTCCTTACTAACCTCAATTTAAGTAGCTATTTTTTCACATTCACTCAAAAAGAAAAACAAAAACAAAACCTAATTTCTATTAAATAGCAGATTCCTCAAAAAGGGGTAAGTTTTAAGCACAGTAAATGCATAGTACTTCTGGCACAAACACAGTTCAAGTCCAAAGCACAAACATACACATACTACTCAAACCCCACAAACACTAAATTTCTGATCTTTGCTCTCTAAATTTTCTTGCAATCACACGATCAATGAATCAGTAACTTATTTAATGGGGATCTAGGAAATCATCAACTGTAAAAATAATTCCCCATTATTCTATTTAATTGAGCAGAGGATGCCACCAAATGCACAACCAACATGATGCAGCTTACGATAATACTAATTTTTTTGTCCTCAAGAACAGCCTTACCGAGCTGGCATACTACATACCAAAAAGAAAAAGTATAGTTTAGCTATATATCCTGAATTTAAAAAGGAAAGTAAGAAGAAAGAAATCATTTGTGAAAACAGATTGATTCTAATCTTCTTTGTCTCAAAGTGCTGCTATCTAATGTCTTCATGTGATTTTAGATACTTACAACTGCCAAATGCTTGACCTTTTCTTCTCCTGCATGGCTGGATTTTCTCTGGACGCACTACATGGAAAGGGAAAAGGAAAGAAAAGGAGGGAGAGAGATGAAATGAACGTGTCATCAGTGAGACGGTCTAGCTTTCTATATGAACAACCCGGGACCCAAGAAGCTCATGAAATACATGGAGAATCAACAAGTTTCATAAAAAATTACTTTGATCTATATGTGTCAGTCAGCCTGTTAAGCCCAACACAACTGATAATATTGAAATCCCACCCCTTCCTCAAGAGCTCAGACTACTGATAGAGAAAAAATGGCTATCTGTGCAGGACAGACAATCAACAAGCCTGAAGGATGTTTAAATTTTTTATTGATGAGATATCCTCCAACTTTCCTTTTTATTAGGTTGGTACAAAAGCGATTGCAGGGTTGCACTGTTGAAACTTGCTGTTTGATATTGGAATACATTCTTAAATAAATGTGGTCATGTTATACATCATTTTAATGTGCATTTCTTGCTTTATGCTTTTTTGTTATTGACTTTTTACTGTTTATCTTATATTTATTTTAGACTAGGGAAATGATGTTAGACAAAAAGCAAATTCGAGTGATTTTTTAATTCGAGTTTAAAATGGGTCGTAAAGCAGCGGAAACAACTCGTCACATCAACAACGTGTTTGGCCCAGGAACTGCTTGATAATGAACACACAGTGCAGTTCACGAAGTTTTGCAAAGGAGACAAGAGCCTTGAAGATGAGGAGCACAGTGGCTGGCCATCGGAAGCTGACAACGACCAGCTGAGAGCAATCACCGAGTGGATTCTCTTACAAGTAAGTACAGGAGAAACTGCCGAAGAACTCAGCGTCAACCATTCTACGGTCATGGGGTATTTGACACAAACTGGAAGGTGAAAAAGCTCGGTAAGTGGGTGTAACGAGCTGGCCCAAAATAAAAAACATGGTCATTCTGAAGTGTTGTCTTCTCTCATTCTGTGCAACAACGATGAACTATTTCTCGATGGGATTGACATGCGACGAAAAGTAGATTTTATATGACAACTGGCAACAGACCAGCTCAGTGACTGGAGAAGAACTTCAAATCACTTCCCAAAACCAAACTTGCACCAAAGGGAAAAGTCACGGTCACTATGTGGTGGTTTGCTGCCAGTGTGATCCATTACAGCTTTCTGAATCCTGGTGAAACCATTACATCTCAGAAGCATGCTCAGCATATCAATGAGACGAACCAAATACTGCAACACTTGCAGCCAGTATTGGTCAACAAAAAGGGCCCAATTCTTCTCCATGACAACACCTGACGGCATGTCACACAACCAATGCCTCCAAAGTTGAACAAACTGAAGTTTAGTATCATCCGCCATATTCACCTGACCTCTGGCAAACCGACTACCACTTCACGCATCTTGATAACTTTTTGCAGGAAAAGTGCTTCCACAACCAGCAGGATGCAGAAAATTCAAGAGTTCACTGAATCCCAAAGTACAGATTTTTACACTACAGGAATAAACAAACTTATTTTTCATTGGCAAAAATGTATTGACTGTAATGGTTCCTATTTTGATTAATAAAGATGTTTGGGCTTAGTTATAATGATTTAAAAGTCACAGTCTGAAACTAATTACACTACATAAAGATATTGTCTTATATTTCCAGTTCTCAAAAACTAGCTTGTAACTTTATTGTTCTAATGGGTCATTTTTCACAGGATTAACTTTTTCATCGCTGAAAAGTTGACCAGGAAAGAAAATAAAATGGATTGACTAGGTAATTAGGCGAAAATTTTTTTTTAAAAAAGGGCACTGCAAACTGATTTGATATGGCTGTAAGGATTTTGCCATCACTGTCAGAGCTCCCTTTTCTGGGTTTTTTTTTTTGGACTACTTTTAAAACATCTTTTAATTCAATGGAGAAAGTTACCATTTTTTTCACTTGTTGACTACCATTTGGCTGTGAAAATTAAAAATAGTAATAAAAAGTGGAGCCTGACTATATGTCTCAGTTGTTTAACTATTTACTTATTATTTATTCAAAATCTCTTTATTAAAAGCAGGTGTTTAAAAACATCTTTGTTAGTATATTGGTTTCTTCATCCAATAAATAAAGATTAAGATACTAATCAGGCTTCCCTAGTGGCTCAATGGTAAAGAATCCACTTGCCAATGCAGGAGACGTGGGTTCAATCCCTGGGTTAGGGAAGATCCCCTGGAGAAGGAAATGGCAACCCACTCCAGTATTCTTGCCTGGGAAATGCCATGGACAGAGGAGCCTGGTGGGCTACAGCCCACTGGACTGCAAAAGAGTCAGGTATGACTTACTGACAAAAACAACAAGACATTCCTTATCTTCTTCCTTCTTAGCAGTTATAAGCAATTACAACTTTTGAAAATTGCAAATGTGCTACATAAAATGTTTCATTCACTACCAGTAAGTAAAGGACATAATCATAAGGAAGTAAGAGTGGTGCTTAGAAAATACTTTCATAAAGTTTATGAACAATGTGTCAGTGTGTACTCTTACTGTTAAATCTGATGTGACCATCCAAACTGAAAAAAACGGGCAAACTAGGGGGCAATTCGATTACAAACTTTTCATGAACTCTTGAAAAATGAGGTAACAAACACTGTTACTGAGGATATGACCATCGGAGGGCAGCATTAATAAGTAAGATCCAACGGACAAAGGTGTCAGTGGAAGGTTGCTTTTATACAAGACTAGTCAGAAAGGAGAAAAAAACCAAGACTATTTTACAGGAAGACACCGAGTAAGAATGATTTTGTTTCTTATGTTGAAAATGAAAACTTTATCTCTTCCTGACATTATTGCAAAAGTAGTGTCAGTTTCTATATTCTTTTTAAAAATGACTGATGAAAGAAATGTTCACATATTGAGGTATGGAGAAGTATTCTGGCTTATACATCGTTTAATTGAAATGTTATGCTAACTTAAATGCCTATTTGTGGACTATCAAACATATATTATACATATGCTTTAATTATTAAAGAAAAGGGTGCACTGACCAGAAGTGAAGAATGTCTACGTTAAAAAAATAGAAGATGAAATGCCTCCCTTCCTGGGACACCAATGCTGATACTTTTGATGATAAGACTCCCTTTCCAAGTGGCAAGGCCACACTGCCTCACTGTGTACACGCAGATCTGGTGTTTTAGAAGCACTAAAGGAATGTTTCCCTGACTTGGTTGATTTTGTTTTTTCTGACAAGATATAAAACTGAGCTGAACACCACACATCTGTCAGTTATCAGAGAGGCTCTCTCCAAGGTTACAGTCCTCCATTTGGCACCAAAAAAACTCTTCCATTTCAATTATAGATCATTTATTGATTATTTTCGTCGACAGAGTACTCAACTGCCTTTGAGAGGTTGTGGGAATATCCTCCAAGAGGCTACTGGCCCAAAAGGCACCCACTTCCATCACATTCCGTTTCTAATTGCCAGTGTTTCTTTAGACCTTTCCTAGTAAACAGAGCAAGGGCTTGGATCCCCAAGGGAAGACTCCAGTTGTGAACAAAGAAATGAGTATTAGTAAACAATCAGAAACCTAGTAAACAATAAGTTAAGTAGAAAAACACCAGAGGTACTTCTCATACAAACCGAATCATCTCTGTCCATCGGACAGCTTCCTGAAGCTCCATCAATCTCTCTTTATATTGGTTTCTCTCCATTAGAACTCGGGCCATTTCTACTCTCGTGAACCGCTTCCTTTGGGCTGTGGGAATATCACTCTATAACAAAAAGAAGACTGCACATCACTCTGGGAGCCTGTATCTGCTCTGGTCCTATAGCTCAGACTTAGGTAAAAATTTTAATTTAACTCCTTAATTTTAATATATTAACTTACAGAAAACTGGTCTTACAAAAATAAAATCAATAAAGAGAAACAATTACTTATGACTGAAAAGTAGATGATAAATTTCTAAACAAATACAAGTATTTGAATATATTATAAAGGAAATAGTACAGAGAACAGTGCAGATTTCGAAGGAAACTGAAAAAAGCTGTTATCTCTATATATTTAATATGCTCACCTGGAAATGCTGTTATCACAACAGTATCTTAAATTCATGTTCTATATAACAAATGCTAGTTATTCAGAAATTAGTTACAAGTAAGTTCCAAAAGGGGTACATTTATCTCAAACAACCACTCTATCTATACACATACTCAAAGCCACCGAAAAGGATAAAAACCTGTTGGCTAGTTATCAAGGTAACCAATGCTGGGAGTCACTAAAACACCAAAAGAAGTAAGAAGTCAAACAACAAATAATTAAAGGATTTTGAGTTTGCAACACAGCAACCCCACTATTAGCTATATACTCTGGAAAAATTAGGAGACTCTCACTGCAATGTTCATAACTGCAGTTTGTAGTACTAAAAAGCTGAAAATAACCAAAATACTCATCTACAGAAAAACAAATACATAAATTATAGTACATTTATATAATGGGATATTGTAAAGCAGTGAACATGAATGAATTATATACCACTATACAACTAGGGTAAATATAAAAAACATAATACTGAAAAAAGAAGCAAGTCTCCAAGACTAAATACATATAAAACACAAAAACAATGAAAATTAAACCAAAGCTTATAAAGATACATACGTGTGTGATACGATAAAATTATTTTTCTTTCAAGTTAGTAAAATGATAAGTATAGGATAGTAATATCATCCAGAGGGAAGAGCATAGCATAGCTTCAATGTTTGATAATGTCTTAGTTCTTAAACAGTGGGTTCATAATGTTAATTTATTATAATGTTAATGGTATTACTCATAACCTACATATTCAGCATACATTTTAAACGTATCAAATATCATATAAAAGCACAAATAAGAGATTGAAGGGGCAGCAAATAATCATTCTGATCAGGACATCCGTACATCTCAAGTCTGATACTTAAGCAGCAAACACCTATTATAGGGAGTCCATTCTAAAGGAGATCAGCTCTGGGTGTTCTTTGGAAGGAATGATGCTAAAGCTGAAACTCCAGTACTTTGGTCACCTCATGCGAAGAGTTGACTCATTGGAAAAGACTCTGACGCTGGGAGGGATTTGGGGCAGGAGGAAAGGGGGACGACAGAGGATGAGATGGCTGGATGGCATCACCAACCTGATGGACGTGAGTTTGAGTGAACTCAGGGAGATGGTGATGGACAGGGAGGCCTGGTGTGCTGTGATTCATGGGGTCGCAAAGAGTGGGACATGACTGAGCAACTGAACTGAACTGAACCCAGTTAACAACAGAATAACTAGTATACTAACACTGGCAAGAAGTATTATATGTATTTATATGTTGAAAACAATATGGGCTAATTGCTTATAAAGTTGATAGACATCTTTTTATGTTTAATACCATTAAATTTTTTATTACTAAAGCTTTTGTATATTTCTAAGTTAAAACTGGAAACAAAACAAACAACAAACAAAAAAAACTCCAAAATTCTCCAGCTAGCTCTTGAGCTTGAACATGCAAACAGAAGTGAGAGTACAAAGCCACAGAGGAAAACCAAGAACATGCATACAGCTGGAAAGCTTACCATCTGGATAGTACATAGGAGCATGATCTATCCTATTCATGATCATAAACATGATTTTGACTTTTTGACACCACTCTTATGGCAGAAAATGAAGAAGAACTAAAGACCCTCTTGATGAAAATGGAAGAGGAGAATGACAAAGTTGGCTTAAAACTTAACATTTAGAAAACTAAGATCATGGTACCTGGTCCCATCATTTCATGGCAAATAGATGGGGAAACAATGGAAACAGAGACAGCCTTTATTTTTTTTTTGGGGGGGGGGGCTCCAAAATCACTGCAGATGGTGATTACAGCCATGAAATTAAAAGATGCTTGCTCCTTGGAAGAAAAGTTATGACCAATCTAGACAGCATATTAAAAAGCAGAGACATTATTTTGCCAACAAAGGTCTGTCTAATCAAAGCTATGGTTTTTCCAGTAGTCAGGTATGGATGTTGAGAGTTGGACTATAAAGAAAGCTTAGCACCAAAGAATTGATGGCTTTGAACTGTGGTGTTGGAGAAGACTCTTGAGAGTCCCTTGGACTGCAAGGAGATCCAACCAGTCCATCTTAAAGGAAATCAGTCCTGAATATTCATTGGAAGGACTGATGCTCAAGCTGAAACTCCAATACTTTGGCCACCTGATGTGAAGAACTGACTCAGTGGTAGAGACCCTGATGCTGGGAAAGACTGAAGGCAGGAGGAGAAGGGGACGACAGAGGATGAGATGTTGGATCGCACTACCAACTCCACAGACGTGAGTTTAAGTAAACTCTGGGAGTTGGTGATGGACAGGCAGGCCTGGCGTGCTGCAGTCCACGGGGTAGCAAAGAGTTGGACACAACTGAGTGACTGAACTGAACTGTCATCTTTAAAGTGATATATCCAAAGCTTAATTAACAAGATTTCCCCAAAATACCAGAATGTGGCAAGGTAAGAAAAACAAGTTCAAAATTATAAACCTACATCATCATCATCTTTTGCTTTTTGCTTTGCATCTTCAACTTCTGCACGAGCTCTAGTGGGGGGAGGGAAAAACAAAACATGTTATTCAAGTTGACTTCAACTTTTTAAAGAATAGAGAATAAGTCAAAAATTTCAACTACCGTTAAATGATCATTTTTCTTTTTCCAAACAGAGTATTTAGCTGCTTTCATTTAAGGGAACATTATTATAGCACTGTTGTCAGAAAACCAGGTATTAAAGAAAAATAATGAAGTTTACAGTTTCCTGATTAGCAACATCTGAACAGTCTAACTTCTTTCACGATCATGACATACACAAAAAATTATAAGAGTCAATAAATGGGAGGGTCTGTTCAGAGTAGATGCAATCAGCCAGGCGCTTAACCCTATCCCAGGCAGTTCTGTGCCCTTTGTGACTTGAGAGGACTAAAGGCAGCAGTCTTGTTATAATCCCGGTGGTACACTGGCAATGCTTGTTTGGTTTAGAACAGCATGGTAAACACTTACTTCCTAAGCTCTTCTTCCAATTCTTTGTTCTTCTCCTCCAGTTTCAGCTTGGCTTGTTTCACAGCCTCCAGCTCCCCCTGCAGCACATCTTTCTCACAGGTAAGTTCATCTACTTTTGCTATCAAGTCATTCTTCACTACATTCAAGGCATTTCTAAGAAGCACATATTTAAAAAACACCATTACAAATAAATATTCTATCTTTAAGCTTATTTCTCTTGTAGACTAAAGTAACTACAATCAAAAAGCTAAATAATAATTGAATGCTTCAAAGATACTCTATCTGACATTATCTGCAGGTTTAAAAAAAAAAGCCCACAAAGTAATGGCCTGTTTTTACTTTTCCCACTTATAAAGAATAAATAGATAAGGCAAGGCAGACCACCAAATTATTATAAGTCAGAATTAAGATTAAATTTATAGCATCCATAAGGGTATTATTCTTAATAACTTCTGAAACGATACTACACAGGACACATTCAGAAGGTTAAGAGAAAGGCATGGATACTTGTAGGGTAAAAGGAGATCAGAATCTGTTTATGGGGGAAAAAAAACAAACAGAGCAATGAAACCCATCTATTAGTGAAATTAGGTCCCATTAACTATCTGCTTATGTACATATGTGTGCACAAGGCCATACACAGGGAAGGGGAAGAGATAGGATAGTAAGTCTGCATTTCAACTGTGTTAAATTAAAGATGTGACATTGATATGGATGAGAAGAAAATTCAGTATCTCTTGTTCCCTGTTAAATTCTGTATATACTTACTTGGTTTCCAACAGTTGTGTATTTTCCAATATAAGATTTTCAACTTCACGACCCATTCCTATCAAAGAAAAAAGATAAAAACTTTGAAAATAAATTTATTAAAACTACATATGTAGACTTAAAACAAGCTATACTCACAAATTTTAACATTTTATCTGTCCCTCAATAACCTCATTTTGTCTATAATTTCATTTTTATATGTTTACTTGCATACATTATAAAATTATAAATAATTATCTAGCACAGAACAAAGCTAAAGGTTTTCTTAAGTCTGTATTTTGCTTCTCCTAGATAATATTCCAAAACAGTGAAGACTTTTCTGCCAAATATTTTTAAAAGTAACAGTATTTAGCGGGGAAAAAAGAATAGCATTAATATGGATGAAAAATCATTTCTAACTCACACTTGATATTGTATGTAGGCTTTTGCCTAAAAATTAGGTCTTATTAATACAGAACAGGCAGAAACAAGAAACAGAACCCCAACACAGATGAAACCTTACCAAAGAAATTATGGTCTTAAAGCCCATGCATTCCATGTAAAGCAAAAACAAAGAACAAGAGATGTTTCATGTGAGAAACAGCATGAAAATAGATACTTAATCCAACAAGTTTTATGCATGACATGAAAGACATCTGAAAGCACAACGTTATGATTTAATGCATAATGATGTGGAAAAGACAGAAATTAAGATGATTTCCTTCATTCATAAGGATGCTCTGATATGTTATTAATTTTTTCCTAAAATAAACTTAAATATAATTAGAATGAAAATTCCAGATCAATAATATAAAGGTTTCTTCAAAGTGTCCTCTTTGAAACAATGTTTACTTGTCAATTTATAGAACCTTGCTTAATAACTTAATGAGTACTGTAAGGTGGGGGGGTAGAATATTCAATGCAAGATCCAGCGTAGTGATCTTCAGGGAGAAAAAAAACTATTCAGTGTGTGACTTTTAAGAAACTGAAGAAATTAAACAATACACTAGGGAACATACCTCAGAAAGTTAAAAAACAAAGCAAAACAAAACACCAACCATTCCATGTTTCATAAGCTAATATTGGAAAATTACACACAGTGGAAGAAATCATATTCATAACCCACCTAAAAAAGGAAATATTTCTAAAGAAAACAACAAAAAATTAAAAGAGCTAACATGTCTCTTTATTTAAAAAAAAGAGGTAATATTTCAAGTAACTAAAAGATAATTTAAAACTCAACCAACCTGGGAATGCTAGAAGTTCTCTGCTCACTTATGGACTCCTATATTGTCTATATTGTAATTATCTCAGATATTCTCAAAGAACAAAGTACTTCTACCATGAAGAATAAATACCAGAAACAGTAGCTTATTTAATCATCTACATATTATCCAAAAGCTGAAACTAAACACAAACTAAAACAGTTTCCAAATTCCAATTTAAAAATGAATTTGACAAGATATGTTGAAATATTTGCTTTAAACACTAACGTTAATAAAGCTATAGAGTCAAAAGAAATAGGGTTGAGGTTGGGTGAAAAAGTTTTTATAATGACTGTCTGCTAAATTCTCAAGCACGTAGGGAGATAAGCATAAAAGCTGAAAAATATATGTGGGGAAAATATAGCTGAGCAGAAAAAAAATGAGAAAGCATTAATGAGAAAAGCAGCCAAGACCACCTAGCTTAAAAAGCTGTAACATTAAAGTATTTAAAAGCATACACACCAGAATATTCCCCTGGGGAAGCAGCCCAAGCAAAAAAATGAATGAGAATCTCAATTAGATTGTTTTCAGAAAGCAAGATCCATATTTATTTCAAAATGAGAGAAAGGAGCCAATAAAATTGAAAAGATGTAGAGAAATCAAACATAATAAAGTATAAATATCATAAACAGGAATATTTTTGAAATATGTGTTCTATGGAAATCATCTTATAGTTTCTAGAGTTTACACATTTTCAGTGAAGAGTTCTTCTAAAATCTAGCATATAAATTTAATGCATAACCAATACCATTGTCCAAAATTTTCACTTTGAAATGTATTGATAAAAATGATGACTATAAGAAAAATGTAACTTGAAGTGGCCATACTTCTATAAATGTCTTCAACTAAGCATAAACTTAGGTGTAACATATTTGGAAAACTTACCCTATTAAAACAAGCAAAAAACTGCCTGACAGTTTTAAAAATAAAACATATCTCATTTGGATTTTAGCACTGATTTGCAAGTTACGTTTATAGATGGGATTCCAGATTATCTGTTGCTTCCTTGAGGAAGTATGCACAATTTTATCTATTTCTGTATGTGCATTTTTCCAAAAGTATACTCCTCTCTTACAAATTCTCCAGTAAAGGAATTTTAATTTCAAAAGTTAAAGAAGTATAGATTTAGAGGTGAAACAAAACTGTTAGAACTATTTAACAGTCCACTCAGTTGCTGTGCCATGTGCCAAAAACTCAACAGTGAGCAAAAGATATAACTGTCTAGGCCATACTGAGCTTATAGCCTAGTCAAGGAGGCAGGCACATTAAAAAACTACAATAAAGTATTATGAAGAGTTGCAATAATAAATGTAGTACTATAGGAATGCTTCCAGACAACTGAGCTTTAACTAGGAGATTAAGGCAGAACTCATAGAGGGTATGCCAGTAGAGGCAAGAAGGAAATATAGAAACAGATACATACTTTTTTTTTTTTTTTTTTTTAAGGAAGGAGGCAAAAAATCCTTATGACTGGTTTTGAGGGAAGTGAGAGAGATTTAGGATGGAGAACTAAGTTGACGGTGAGGTCATTCATTGAGTTAATACATGTTGATATAAGAACAGCCTTGGGGGACATAAAGAAAGATGATGAGCTGAGTTTTAACTACAAAGCTCTACAAATCATCTTAGAAGTGGTCTAGGGTGCTGTTTGGAAGTAATAGTCTGGTGCTATAGAAAAAAATCTTAGATGGAGAGAAAGTTTGGAGCAATGAGCCATGAAAACCCAGAAAAAAAACAAAAGCAAAGAAGACATCCCAAACATGGAAGCAAGCCTGGACTAGGAACATCTGAAAGCTGGGCAGAGAAAGGATCCTGCAAAGACTGAAAAGACATCATCAGAGGCAGCAAAGAATACAGAGAACTCTGAGAGGACAGAACCTAAAGCAAAGACTGTTTAAAGACAAACGCTATTTGAGAAGTCATGTGAAATAACTGAGAAGGAACTGCTGGAGACAGCAGACAAGAAGGCTATTTCTGGGAAGGTTGGTGTGGGGCAGAATGGCAGACTGCAGTCACACGAGGTGCAAGTGAGGCTAGGGAAATCCTGCCTGTTAAAAGTAGGCACACATTCAAGAAGTCTGTTTTGTTCACTGGTATATCAATCTAGAATGGTGCCGGGCAAATAGTAGACACCTGCCTCACTGATATTGATGAAAAAAAACATGCCTGGAAATGGGAGGAGAGTCGTCTGGAGGAAAGGTACTAAAGATATGGAGTCAGAAGAGGACAGTAGTTTTATTTTAAAATGGTAAAGACCGGAACATGTTTAAATGATAACAGGAAGAAGTTAGTTAAAATAGTGAAATTGAAAAAATAAAATTTAATCAATAATAAGAAAATTAAAGAAAATCTCAAGAATAGGATGAATGAATGTATGATTCACAAGTTCTAGAATGTGGCTGTGGGGGATAAGTGACAAAAGTGAAAGGAGAAAACAATCACTGGAAATAAAGTCAAAGAATGAGCTATCAATCAAGATAAAGGACAAACTGTAGGGGATTCTCTTTTTTAAACTATTAAAATTTGAAAAAAGTAATCTAAAACTGAGTACATGCATAATGATTACAAAGATCAGGGAAGAGTTTTATAATAACACAGTAATTGCAAAGCAAATAATGAATTATAGAAATGGACTTATTTATCAACTGAAGACAATTTAAGGAACTTTGGGGAATAATTTTACCAGTTTAAACATGTTCCAGCTAGTGAGTATTACAATGCAATTACTACTGCTGAATAAAACAGAAGAGAAGCCAAGGAACAGCTACGTGCGTTGGAGGTTTCATTTAATATTTTTGACCAAAAGTATTCATATAGGCTTAAATCACTTAAGGTAATATATGAAAACTTCAAATCTGGAACATTTTCTAGGTAAATATATAAATATCTGCAAAAGGGAAAAGAGAGTAGTTTACAGTTTATTTCTTTTTTTCAAAGTGGAAAGGAAATCAGGATTTTGTTTTAAGCTACTTATTATGCTTAATTTTCTGACTTAAAGAATGGAAGCTTTTTGAAAAATATTTGATTTAAAACATGACAATTATTTCTAAGCATCATGTGGCTTCTTACCTCTTTACAAGAAAGTAAGTTTAGGGCCACAAACCTCAATAATGATATTATTCAATCCTGGATTATAAGGAAGCAGAAGGTAAAAAGTACATTTAAAAAGTACTTCACTCTGGTAAATTACAAAGGGGAAGCATGAAGGAATTTTTTGAGAGGTGATATATGTTAATTCTGGTGGTGGCTATACAATTCTATGCATTTGTCAAAACAAAAAACTGTGCTTTACTATATATAAATTTGAGAATGTGTTTAAACATTAAAAATTCTTTTTTCTAACAATTTTTTGTATCTGTTCCTCAATTTTGGCAGGAAATCAGTTTCTTATATAAACCTTAAAAGGAACTTTTCATGCACAATTTTATGTTAACAAAGTTAGAGCATAAATTTAAATATAAAAATGGAGTGCTTCTTAAGAATTACTCCTTAAGGTATCCTTGAAAAATGCAAGTTGATTCAAAGCTTCCAATGTTTTCCTTAGTGGTGGGAGTCTATACCTAACTAAGTTTATTAATGTACTTTCCATCTCTCTTACTTTAAATAAGCCTATGGTCTCTGTGTAGACAGAAACTGTGTTTCCTTCAAAAAATACTTATTGAGGACATAATTGGTAATCAATCAATTTTACACGAATGCAAGTAACACCTCTCTATATCCACAAGATTGACAAACAGCACCTTTTAAGAACAGTGTAATCTATACTGAATTACTAAGGGATACAAACTTAGTGGTGGGAGTCTATACCTAACTAAGTTTATTAATGTACTTTCCATCTCTCTTACTTTAAATAAGCCTATGGTCTCTGTGTAGACAGAAACTGTGTTTCCTTCAAAAAATACTTATTGAGGACATAATTGGTAATCAATCAATTTTACACGAATGCAAGTAACACCTCTCTATATCCACAAGATTGACAAACAGCACCTTTTAAGAACAGTGTAATCTATACTGAATTACTAAGGGATACAAAAAATGTTTGGAGACCAGAATCCATTCCAAAGGCATAGATTTTTAATACTATAATGTATTCCATTTCTATAAGGTCTTAAGTTATAAAGAAAGGCACAGCAAAGCTAATTGACAGGAGTCAGATTCATATAAACTTTTTTTTTTTTTACTCATGGTGCAACCTGCAAGATCTTAGTTTACTGACTAGGGACCGAACCTATGTCCCCTGCAGTGAAAGTACAGAGTCTTAACCACTGGACCCTCAGGAAAATCTCATTCATGTAATTATTGTTCAAAGAAACTTTAAAGATCACTTAGAGCAGGTGAAAACTTTTTGTGTAAAGGCCCAGATGGTGAATATTTTAGCCTTTGTAAACCACATAATCCCTGTTAGGGACAACTTAACTCTGCTATTGTGGGGCAAAAGCAACTACTTTGTGTGGGTGTCTCTGTGTGTGTGTGTGTGTCTGTGTGTGTGTTCTGTCCTGACCAACTCTTTGAGACCTTATGGACTATAGCCTGCCAGGCTGCTCTATCCATGGGATTTTCCAGGCAAGAATACTGGAGTAGGTTGCCATTTCCTCCTCCAGGGAATCCTCCTGACCCAGGGACTGAACCTGCATCTCTTGCATCTCCTGCATTGCCAGGCAGATTCTTTACCACTGTGCCACCTGGGAAGCCCAAAATCAAAGATAAAACGTTTTTTTAAAAAAAGTGTGGCTGTGTCCCAATAAAACTTTATTTGTACACACAAATAATCCAGAAGTCGCAGCCTATCCAACCCCTGAATTAGAGCTCAAGTCTTTCTTTTTATACTCAAAGAACCTAATGCCCAGAGAGGTTAAGATATTTGGCAAAAGGGTCATTCACTCCCTGGTGGCTCAGTGGTAAAAAATCTACTTGCCAATGGAGGAGACCAGGGTTCAATCCATGCGTGAGGAAGATCCCCTGGAGAAGGAAATGGCAATCCACTCCAGTATTCTTGCCTGGGAAATCCCATGGACAGAGGAGCCTGGCAGGCTATAGTCCATGGGGTCGCAAACAGTCAGCCAAGACTTAGCGGCTGAACAAAAACAACAAACCAGATCAATAGTAGAAGAGCCAAATACAGTATCCTTTTCANAATCCATGCGTGAGGAAGATCCCCTGGAGAAGGAAATGGCAATCCACTCCAGTATTCTTGCCTGGGAAATCCCATGGACAGAGGAGCCTGGCAGGCTATAGTCCATGGGGTCGCAAACAGTCAGCCAAGACTTAGCGGCTGAACAAAAACAACAAACCAGATCAATAGTAGAAGAGCCAAATACAGTATCCTTTTCAAACCAGATGATCTTCAACAACACGAACTCTAACATGTTTCTCAAGAAGCTAAAACAGAATACTCTGTGAAATCTCAGAAAAGTCAAGTGAATTTAATGAACTCTATTTAAGCCAGGAAGTAGTAACTATCCATCAATCCATAAAATCTATACATCTATATATAACCACATGTATACATATATTACTGTGTTTCTTATATGTAATACTGTTCTCGGAACATAGCAGGAAGGAGTTCAATAAATTGTGTATGTGAATTCAAAATACAAACTAAAAAGCAATTCAATTCTAAATGCATCCATATGCAAAGACATCTTCATTTAAAACTTTCATGACTTCAAAGAATATGTTCCTACCAATTACTTAAAAGCACAATAACTCTGCCCCACTGGACAGTTAGGGACTTTTTTTTTGAAGTTTATTTTTGGTTGTGCTGGGTCCTTGATGTGCAGGCTTTCCTCCAGTTGCGGGCGAGCAAGGGCTATCCTCTAGCTGTAGTGCACAAGCTTCTCACCGTGGTGGCTTCTCTCGTTGTGGAGGACGGGCTCGGAGGCACAGGGTTTCAGCAGCTGTGGCATGGGGGCTCAGCAGCTGCAGCTCCCAGGCTCCAGAAGAGGCTCAGTAGTTGTGGTGCACGGGCTTAGTTGCTCTGCGGCACGTGGGATCTCCCCAGATCAGGGATCAGACCAGGGTCTCTTGCGTTGGCAGGCAGATTCTTTACTACTGAGCCACCAGGGAAGCCCCAGTTAGGGATATTTTTAAGAAATGTTCCATTATATCATTTAAAAAATCTATTTTTAAAACAGTATGATACTATTTCAGATAAACTATCATACCTAGTAAATCTGCTCCTTCATCCACATCTCCAATTAGACCTGAACCAGCTGAAGACAGTTCTTCAAAGAGAGATTCTGTATTGCGATCAAAAGCTTTGTTCTCTATGCCTTTGGTGGGAGTGCTAGGCAACAAAAACAAAACCAAATCAATAGATATGTCAAAGATGTTTTTAACAGTGCAAAATGAATACAAAAGGCTAAGTTACATAAGAATTTTTAACCTGTAATATTTAATATAAAATATAATTTAAAAGAATTTCTCACAGGTTTCCTAAGAAATTTTCATTATATTGCACAGAGAGAACTAGTGAAGAAAATACAGAATGTTTTTGTGGTCAGATCCAAGCAGACACAAACAAAAACAGCAGCTAAGCAAGAGCACTATTCTGCATTGTTCAGGCGGTGGTCTGAGTCCTTTCATAGATTACCTTGCTAAAACTACATCTATTCTACAAAAGAGCTGCTGCTCTTATCCCAGCTTTACAGAAGAGGAAACTAAAGAGGTTACGGAATTTGCCAAAATTATCCAGCAAATGAGTCAGAGGCAGAACTCAAACTTAGGCAGCCAGGCTTCAGAATCCATGATCTTTACCATGATCTATGTTGTCTGGGTATAAACTGGAACGACCATTTTATTTCTCTTTTAAGGGCAACTTGGCAAGATCTACTAAAATTTAAAATGCAAATACCCAGTGACCAAGGACTTGATGTCTAAAATATTCCTACAGGGAATTCCCTGGTGGTCCTCTGGTTAGGACTTGGCACTTTAACTGTGGTGGCCCAGGTCAGGGAACCAAGATCCTGCTAGCAGTGTGGTATGGGCAAAAAAAAAAAAAAGAAAATTTAATAAAAAATCCTACAAAGGCTCTGTCACAAGAAGGCAATTATGTATGTAAAAAGATAGTCAGAACAGCAAAAGTTGAAATAACCCAAGTCATCATTAAAAGGGCACAGATGAAATAAGTTATGTATACATCTAAAAGATTAAAATTTTAACTTTAAAAACATTAAAATAGAGCTTCAAAAATGAAAGAAACCCATTATATAGAGGTATTTTTTAAAAAGCAAGTTGCAATACAGTGCATGTGAGCCCTTTTTGAAGCGGTTTGGGAGAATGGGGAAATGTGAGTGTCTAAGCATTATAGGAAAAAGTCTGCACAAGATTTCCACTTAAAAATGGTGGAGATAGTAATTTATCACATAATAATTCAAAAATGCAACTAAAATGACAGTAAAATAATCTAAAAAGCACCTGCCCACAAGGACAGAGGGAATAGGAAAAGAACCTACAGCAGACACAACATGAACAAAACTCTGTAAGACGGAAAACATGTGGGTAAACATTAGAAACTGATTTAACTGACCAGACTAAGCTGAAACTCAACCCAGCAGTGTTTAGAGAGAAAGTCAGTATGTGGCCAAAATTCATGAAAAGCTTAGGAACTGACGTAACCAGCAATCTGCAGACAGAAGTATGCAAGAGAAACATTAAGATAGAGGGATGGGATGAAAGTAAGTACAAGAAGCAGTATAAGAACCTAAATCCAACCCTCCAGAGCAGTGAGACCTCCCTTTTCCTGGCATTACTCCCTGAACAACGGAAGCCAAGGTCAAATGTTATAGGCAGAAAACTGAAGAATCAATATCATTTACTTGCTGTTCACTCGCTAAAGTCGTGTCTAACTCTTGGTGATACAAGGGACTGTAGCCAAGAGACTCCTGGACATGGGATTTTCCAGGCCAGTATACCAGAGTGGGCTGCCATTTCCTACACCAGAGGATCTTTCCAGCTGAGGTAAAGAATCCGCGTCTCTTAGGTCTCCTGCATTAGCAGGCAGATTCTTTACAACAAACGCCAAAACTTTGTTGTTATTCAGTCTCTCAGTTGTATCCAACTCTTTGCAACTCCATAGACTGCAGGACACGAGGCTTCCCTGTCTTTCCCTGTCTCTCAGTTTGCTCAAACTCATATCCATTGAGTTGATGATACCATCCAACCATTTTATCCTCTGCTGCCTGCTTCTCCTTTTGCCTTCAATCTTTTCCAGCATCAGGGTTTTTTCCAAAGAGCAGTTCTTTACATCAGGTGGCCAAAGTATTGGAGCTACAGCTTCAGCATCAGTCCTTCCAATTAATGTTCAGGGTTGATTTCCTTTAGGATTCACTTCTTTGATCTGCTAGTAGTCCAAGAGACTTTCAAGAGTCTACTCTAGCACCAAAATTCGAAGACATCAGTTTTTCAGGGCTCTGCCTTCTTTATGGTCGAACTCTCACATTCATACATGACTACTGGAAAAACCAAAGCTTTGACTATACAGATCTTTGTTGGCAAAGTGATATCTCTGCTTTTTAACATGCTGTCTAGGTTTCTCACAGCTTTCCTTCCAAGAACAAAAGTCTTTTAATTTCATGACTGTGGTCACCGTCCACACTAATTTTGGAGCCCCCCAAAATAAAACCCATCACTGCTTCCACTTTTTCCCTTTCTGTTTGCCATCAAGTGATGGGACTGCATGCCATGATCTTAGTTGCATGTTGAGTTTCAACTCAACTTTTTCACTCTCCTCTTTCACCCTCATTAAGAGGCTCTTTAGTTACTCTTCACTTTCTGCCATTAGAGGGATATAATCTGCATATCTGCTGTTGATATTTCTCCCAGCAATCTTGATTGCAGCTTGTGATTCATCCAGATCAGCATTTCGCATGATGTACTCTGCATGTAAGTCAAATAGGGTGACAATATATAGCACTGTAGTACTCCTTTCCTAATTTTGAACCTGTCAGTTGCTCCATTTAAAGCTGTAGCTATTGCTTCTTGACCCACTTATAGTTTTCTCAGGAGACAGGTATGGTGGTTTGGCACTCCCATCTCTTTAAGATTGCCACAGTTTATTATGATCCACACAGTCAAAGGCTTTAGGGTAGTCAGTGAAGCAGGAGTACAGATGTTCTGTTGGGATTCCCTTGCTTTCTGTATGATCCAGCTAATGTTGGCAATTTGATCTCTGGTTCCTCTGCCTTTTCTAAACCCAGTTTGTACATCTGGAAGTTTTCAGTTCAGTTCAGTCACTCAGTTGTGTCCAAATCCTTGCAAACCCGTGGACTGCAGCATGCCAGGCCTCCCAGTCCATACCAACTCCTGGAGTTTACTCAAACTCACGTCCATCGGGTTGGTGATGCCATCCAACCATCTCATCCTCTGTCGTCCCCTTCTCCTCCTGCCTTCAATCTTTCCCAGGATCAGGGTCTTTCCCACTGAGTCAGTTTTTCGCATCATGTGACCAAAGTATCAGCTTCAGCATCAATCCTTCCAATGAATATTCAGGATTGATTTCCTTTAGGATGTACTGGTTGGATCTGCTTGATGTCGAAGGGACTCTCAGGAGTCTTCTCCAACACCACAGTTCAAAAGCATCAATTCTTCAGTGCTCAGGTTTCTTTATAGTCCAACTCTCACATCCATACATGACTACTTGGAAAAACCATAGCTTTGACTAGATGGACCTTTGTTGGCAAAATAATGTCTCTGCCTTTTAATATGCTGTCTAGGTTGATCCTAACTTTTCTTCCAGGGAGCAAGCATCTTTTTATTTCATGACTGCAGTCACCATCTGCAGTGATTCTGGAGCTCTCCAAAATAAAGGCTGTCACTGATTCCCCATCTATTTGCCATGATGTGATGGGACCAGATGCCATGATCTTCGTTTTCTGAATGTTGAGCTTTAAGTCAACTTTTTCACTCTCCTCTTTCATTTTCATCAAGAGGCTCTTTAGTTCTTCTTCACTTTCTGCCATTAAGGTGGTGTCATCTGCATGTCTGAGGTTATTGATATTTCTCCCAGCAATCTTTATTGCAGCTTATGCTTCATCCAGCCCGGAGTTTCTCATTATGTAATCTGCATACAAGTTAAATAAGCAGGGTGACAATATACAGCCTTGATGATGATGAGCTGAGTTTTAACTACAAAGCTCTACAAATCATCTTAGAAGTGGTCTAGGGTGCTGTTTGGAAGTAATAGTCTGGTGCTATAGAAAAAAATCTTAGATGGAGAGAAAGTTTGGAGCAATGAGCCATGAAAACCCAGAAAAAAAACAAAAGCAAAGAAGACATCCCAAACAAGGAAGCAAGCCTGGACTAGGAACATCTGAAAGCTGGGCAGAGAAAGGATCCTGCAAAGACTGAAAAGACATCATCAGAGGCAGCAAAGAATACAGAGAACTCTGAGAGGACAGAACCTAAAGCAAAGACTGTTTAAAGACAAACGCTATTTGAGAAGTCATGTGAAATAACTGAGAAGGAACTGCTGCAGACAGCAGACAAGAAGGCTATTTCTGGGAAGGTTGGTGTGGGGCAGAATGGCAGACTGCAGTCACACGAGGTGCAAGTGAGGCTAGGGAAATCCTGCCTGTTAAAAGTAGGCACACATTCAAGAAGTCTGTTTTGTTCACTGGTATATCAATCTAGAATGGTGCCGGGCACATAACAGACACCTGCCTCACTGATATTGATGAAAAAAAACATGCCTGGAAATGGGAGGAGAGTCGTCTGGAGGAAAGGTACTAAAGATATGGAGTCAGAAGAGGACAGTAGTTTTATTTTAAAATGGTAAAGACCGGAACATGTTTAAATGATAACAGGAAGAAGTTAGTTAAAATAGTGAAATTGAAAAAATAAAATTTAATCAATAATAAGAAAATTAAAGAAAATCTCAAGAATAGGATGAATGAATGTATGATTCACAAGTTCTAGAATGTGGCTGTGGGGGATAAGTGACAAAAGTGAAAGGAGAAAACAATCACTGGAAATAAAGTCAAAGAATGAGCTATCAATCAAGATAAAGGACAAACTGTAGGGGATTCTCTTTTTTAAACTATTAAAATTTGAAAAAAGTAATCTAAAACTGAGTACATGCATAATGATTACAAAGATCAGGGAAGAGTTTTATAATAACACAGTAATTGCAAAGCAAATAATGAATTATAGAAATGGACTTATTTATCAACTGAAGACAATTTAAGGAACTTTGGGGAATAATTTTACCAGTTTAAACATGTTCCAGCTAGTGAGTATTACAATGCAATTACTACTGCTGAATAAAACAGAAGAGAAGCCAAGGAACAGCTACGTGCGTTGGAGGTTTCATTTAATATTTTTGACCAAAAGTATTCATATAGGCTTAAATCACTTAAGGTAATATATGAAAACTTCAAATCTGGAACATTTTCTAGGTAAATATATAAATATCTGCAAAAGGGAAAAGAGAGTAGTTTACAGTTTATTTCTTTTTTTCAAAGTGGAAAGGAAATCAGGATTTTGTTTTAAGCTACTTATTATGCTTAATTTTCTGACTTAAAGAATGGAAGCTTTTTGAAAAATATTTGATTTAAAACATGACAATTATTTCTAAGCATCATGTGGCTTCTTACCTCTTTACAAGAAAGTAAGTTTAGGGCCACAAACCTCAATAATGATATTATTCAATCCTGGATTATAAGGAAGCAGAAGGTAAAAAGTACATTTAAAAAGTACTTCACTCTGGTAAATTACAAAGGGGAAGCATGAAGGAATTTTTTGAGAGGTGATATATGTTAATTCTGGTGGTGGCTATACAATTCTATGCATTTGTCAAAACAAAAAACTGTGCTTTACTATATATAAATTTGAGAATGTGTTTAAACATTAAAAATTCTTTTTTCTAACAATTTTTTGTATCTGTTCCTCAATTTTGGCAGGAAATCAGTTTCTTATATAAACCTTAAAAGGAACTTTTCATGCACAATTTTATGTTAACAAAGTTAGAGCATAAATTTAAATATAAAAATGGAGTGCTTCTTAAGAATTACTCCTTAAGGTATCCTTGAAAAATGCAAGTTGATTCAAAGCTTCCAATGTTTTCCTTAGTGGTGGGAGTCTATACCTAACTAAGTTTATTAATGTACTTTCCATCTCTCTTACTTTAAATAAGCCTATGGTCTCTGTGTAGACAGAAACTGTGTTTCCTTCAAAAAATACTTATTGAGGACATAATTGGTAATCAATCAATTTTACACGAATGCAAGTAACACCTCTCTATATCCACAAGATTGACAAACAGCACCTTTTAAGAACAGTGTAATCTATACTGAATTACTAAGGGATACAAAAAATGTTTGGAGACCAGAATCCATTCCAAAGGCATAGATTTTTAATACTATAATGTATTCCATTTCTATAAGGTCTTAAGTTATAAAGAAAGGCACAGCAAAGCTAATTGACAGGAGTCAGATTCATATAAACTTTTTTTTTTTTTACTCATGGTGCAACCTGCAAGATCTTAGTTTACTGACTAGGGACCGAACCTATGTCCCCTGCAGTGAAAGTACAGAGTCTTAACCACTGGACCCTCAGGAAAATCTCATTCATGTAATTATTGTTCAAAGAAACTTTAAAGATCACTTAGAGCAGGTGAAAACTTTTTGTGTAAAGGCCCAGATGGTGAATATTTTAGCCTTTGTAAACCACATAATCCCTGTTAGGGACAACTTAACTCTGCTATTGTGGGGCAAAAGCAACTACTTTGTGTGGGTGTCTGTGTGTGTGTGTGTGTGTCTGTGTGTGTGTTCTGTCCTGACCAACTCTTTGAGACCTTATGGACTATAGCCTGCCAGGCTGCTCTATCCATGGGATTTTCCAGGCAAGAATACTGGAGTAGGTTGCCATTTCCTCCTCCAGGGAATCCTCCTGACCCAGGGACTGAACCTGCATCTCTTGCATCTCCTGCATTGCCAGGCAGATTCTTTACCACTGTGCCACCTGGGAAGCCCAAAATCAAAGATAAAACGTTTTTTTAAAAAAAGTGTGGCTGTGTCCCAATAAAACTTTATTTGTACACACAAATAATCCAGAAGTCGCAGCCTATCCAACCCCTGAATTAGAGCTCAAGTCTTTCTTTTTATACTCAAAGAACCTAATGCCCAGAGAGGTTAAGATATTTGGCAAAAGGGTCATTCACTCCCTGGTGGCTCAGTGGTAAAAAATCTACTTGCCAATGGAGGAGACCAGGGTTCAATCCATGCGTGAGGAAGATCCCCTGGAGAAGGAAATGGCAATCCACTCCAGTATTCTTGCCTGGGAAATCCCATGGACAGAGGAGCCTGGCAGGCTATAGTCCATGGGGTCGCAAACAGTCAGCCAAGACTTAGCGGCTGAACAAAAACAACAAACCAGATCAATAGTAGAAGAGCCAAATACAGTATCCTTTTCAAACCAGATGATCTTCAACAACACGAACTCTAACATGTTTCTCAAGAAGCCAAAACAGAATACTCTGTGAAATCTCAGAAAAGTCAAGTGAATTTAATGAACTCTATTTAAGCCAGGAAGTAGTAACTATCCATCAATCCATAAAATCTATACATCTATATATAACCACATGTATACATATATTACTGTGTTTCTTATATGTAATACTGTTCTCGGAACATAGCAGGAAGGAGTTCAATAAATTGTGTATGTGAATTCAAAATACAAACTAAAAAGCAATTCAATTCTAAATGCATCCATATGCAAAGACATCTTCATTTAAAACTTTCATGACTTCAAAGAATATGTTCCTACCAATTACTTAAAAGCACAATAACTCTGCCCCACTGGACAGTTAGGGACTTTTTTTTTGAAGTTTATTTTTGGTTGTGCTGGGTCCTTGATGTGCAGGCTTTCCTCCAGTTGCGGGCGAGCAAGGGCTATCCTCTAGCTGTAGTGCACAAGCTTCTCACCGTGGTGGCTTCTCTCGTTGTGGAGGACGGGCTCGGAGGCACAGGGTTTCAGCAGCTGTGGCATGGGGGCTCAGCAGCTGCAGCTCCCAGGCTCCAGAAGAGGCTCAGTAGTTGTGGTGCACGGGCTTAGTTGCTCTGCGGCACGTGGGATCTCCCCAGATCAGGGATCAGACCAGGGTCTCTTGCGTTGGCAGGCAGATTCTTTACTACTGAGCCACCAGGGAAGCCCCAGTTAGGGATATTTTTAAGAAATGTTCCATTATATCATTTAAAAAATCTATTTTTAAAACAGTATGATACTATTTCAGATAAACTATCATACCTAGTAAATCTGCTCCTTCATCCACATCTCCAATTAGACCTGAACCAGCTGAAGACAGTTCTTCAAAGAGAGATTCTGTATTGCGATCAAAAGCTTTGTTCTCTATGCCTTTGGTGGGAGTGCTAGGCAACAAAAACAAAACCAAATCAATAGATATGTCAAAGATGTTTTTAACAGTGCAAAATGAATACAAAAGGCTAAGTTACATAAGAATTTTTAACCTGTAATATTTAATATAAAATATAATTTAAAAGAATTTCTCACAGGTTTCCTAAGAAATTTTCATTATATTGCACAGAGAGAACTAGTGAAGAAAATACAGAATGTTTTTGTGGTCAGATCCAAGCAGACACAAACAAAAACAGCAGCTAAGCAAGAGCACTATTCTGCATTGTTCAGGCGGTGGTCTGAGTCCTTTCATAGATTACCTTGCTAAAACTACATCTATTCTACAAAAGAGCTGCTGCTCTTATCCCAGCTTTACAGAAGAGGAAACTAAAGAGGTTACGGAATTTGCCAAAATTATCCAGCAAATGAGTCAGAGGCAGAACTCAAACTTAGGCAGCCAGGCTTCAGAATCCATGATCTTTACCATGATCTATGTTGTCTGGGTATAAACTGGAACGACCATTTTATTTCTCTTTTAAGGGCAACTTGGCAAGATCTACTAAAATTTAAAATGCAAATACCCAGTGACCAAGGACTTGATGTCTAAAATATTCCTACAGGGAATTCCCTGGTGGTCCTCTGGTTAGGACTTGGCACTTTAACTGTGGTGGCCCAGGTCAGGGAACCAAGATCCTGCTAGCAGTGTGGTATGGGCAAAAAAAAAAAAAAGAAAATTTAATAAAAAATCCTACAAAGGCTCTGTCACAAGAAGGCAATTATGTATGTAAAAGGATAGTCAGAACAGCAAAAGTTGAAATAACCCAAGTCATCATTAAAAGGGCACAGATGAAATAAGTTATGTATACATCTAAAAGATTAAAATTTTAACTTTAAAAACATTAAAATAGAGCTTCAAAAATGAAAGAAACCCATTATATAGAGGTATTTTTTAAAAAGCAAGTTGCAATACAGTGCATGTGAGCCCTTTTTGAAGCGGTTTGGGAGAATGGGGAAATGTGAGTGTCTAAGCATTATAGGAAAAAGTCTGCACAAGATTTCCACTTAAAAATGGTGGAGATAGTAATTTATCACATAATAATTCAAAAATGCAACTAAAATGACAGTAAAATAATCTAAAAAGCACCTGCCCACAAGGACAGAGGGAATAGGAAAAGAACCTACAGCAGACACAACATGAACAAAACTCTGTAAGACGGAAAACATGTGGGTAAACATTAGAAACTGATTTAACTGACCAGACTAAGCTGAAACTCAACCCAGCAGTGTTTAGAGAGAAAGTCAGTATGTGGCCAAAATTCATGAAAAGCTTAGGAACTGACGTAACCAGCAATCTGCAGACAGAAGTATGCAAGAGAAACATTAAGATAGAGGGATGGGATGAAAGTAAGTACAAGAAGCAGTATAAGAACCTAAATCCAACCCTCCAGAGCAGTGAGACCTCCCTTTTCCTGGCATTACTCCCTGAACAACGGAAGCCAAGGTCAAATGTTATAGGCAGAAAACTGAAGAATCAATATCATTTACTTGCTGTTCACTCGCTAAAGTCGTGTCTAACTCTTGGTGATACAAGGGACTGTAGCCAAGAGACTCCTGGACATGGGATTTTCCAGGCCAGTATACCAGAGTGGGCTGCCATTTCCTACACCAGAGGATCTTTCCAGCTGAGGTAAAGAACCCGCGTCTCTTAGGTCTCCTGCATTAGCAGGCAGATTCTTTACAACAAACGCCAAAACTTTGTTGTTATTCAGTCTCTCAGTTGTATCCAACTCTTTGCAACTCCATAGACTGCAGGACACGAGGCTTCCCTGTCTTTCCCTGTCTCTCAGTTTGCTCAAACTCATATCCATTGAGTTGATGATACCATCCAACCATTTTATCCTCTGCTGCCTGCTTCTCCTTTTGCCTTCAATCTTTTCCAGCATCAGGGTTTTTTCCAAAGAGCAGTTCTTTACATCAGGTGGCCAAAGTATTGGAGCTACAGCTTCAGCATCAGTCCTTCCAATTAATGTTCAGGGTTGATTTCCTTTAGGATTCACTTCTTTGATCTGCTAGTAGTCCAAGAGACTTTCAAGAGTCTACTCTAGCACCAAAATTCGAAGACATCAGTTTTTCAGGGCTCTGCCTTCTTTATGGTCGAACTCTCACATTCATACATGACTACTGGAAAAACCAAAGCTTTGACTATACAGATCTTTGTTGGCAAAGTGATATCTCTGCTTTTTAACATGCTGTCTAGGTTTCTCACAGCTTTCCTTCCAAGAACAAAAGTCTTTTAATTTCATGACTGTGGTCACCGTCCACACTAATTTTGGAGCCCCCCAAAATAAAACCCATCACTGCTTCCACTTTTTCCCTTTCTGTTTGCCATCAAGTGATGGGACTGCATGCCATGATCTTAGTTGCATGTTGAGTTTCAACTCAACTTTTTCACTCTCCTCTTTCACCCTCATTAAGAGGCTCTTTAGTTACTCTTCACTTTCTGCCATTAGAGGGATATAATCTGCATATCTGCTGTTGATATTTCTCCCAGCAATCTTGATTGCAGCTTGTGATTCATCCAGATCAGCATTTCGCATGATGTACTCTGCATGTAAGTCAAATAGGGTGACAATATATAGCACTGTAGTACTCCTTTCCTAATTTTGAACCTGTCAGTTGCTCCATTTAAAGCTGTAGCTATTGCTTCTTGACCCACTTATAGTTTTCTCAGGAGACAGGTATGGTGGTTTGGCACTCCCATCTCTTTAAGATTGCCACAGTTTATTATGATCCACACAGTCAAAGGCTTTAGGGTAGTCAGTGAAGCAGGAGTACAGATGTTCTGTTGGGATTCCCTTGCTTTCTGTATGATCCAGCTAATGTTGGCAATTTGATCTCTGGTTCCTCTGCCTTTTCTAAACCCAGTTTGTACATCTGGAAGTTTTCAGTTCAGTTCAGTCACTCAGTTGTGTCCAAATCCTTGCAAACCCGTGGACTGCAGCATGCCAGGCCTCCCAGTCCATACCAACTCCTGGAGTTTACTCAAACTCACGTCCATCGGGTTGGTGATGCCATCCAACCATCTCATCCTCTGTCGTCCCCTTCTCCTCCTGCCTTCAATCTTTCCCAGGATCAGGGTCTTTCCCACTGAGTCAGTTTTTCGCATCATGTGACCAAAGTATCAGCTTCAGCATCAATCCTTCCAATGAATATTCAGGATTGATTTCCTTTAGGATGTACTGGTTGGATCTGCTTGATGTCGAAGGGACTCTCAGGAGTCTTCTCCAACACCACAGTTCAAAAGCATCAATTCTTCAGTGCTCAGGTTTCTTTATAGTCCAACTCTCACATCCATACATGACTACTTGGAAAAACCATAGCTTTGACTAGATGGACCTTTGTTGGCAAAATAATGTCTCTGCCTTTTAATATGCTGTCTAGGTTGATCCTAACTTTTCTTCCAGGGAGCAAGCATCTTTTTATTTCATGACTGCAGTCACCATCTGCAGTGATTCTGGAGCTCTCCAAAATAAAGGCTGTCACTGATTCCCCATCTATTTGCCATGATGTGATGGGACCAGATGCCATGATCTTCGTTTTCTGAATGTTGAGCTTTAAGTCAACTTTTTCACTCTCCTCTTTCATTTTCATCAAGAGGCTCTTTAGTTCTTCTTCACTTTCTGCCATTAAGGTGGTGTCATCTGCATGTCTGAGGTTATTGATATTTCTCCCAGCAATCTTTATTGCAGCTTATGCTTCATCCAGCCCGGAGTTTCTCATTATGTAATCTGCATACAAGTTAAATAAGCAGGGTGACAATATACAGCCTTGATGTTGGAACCAGTCTGTTGTTCTATGCCCAGTTCTAACTGTTGCTTCCTGACCTGCATACAGATTTCTCAAGAGGCAGATTGGTGGTCTGGTATTCCCATCTCTTGAAGAATTTTCAAAAGTTTGTTGTGATCCAGTCAAAGGCTTTGGCATAATCAATAAAGATGTTTTTCTGGAACTCTCTTGCTTTTTCGATGATCCAACGGATGTTGGCAATTTGGTCTCTGGTTCCTCTGCCTGTTCTAAAACCAGCTTGAACATCAGGGAGTTCACGGTTCATGTATTGCTGAAGCCTGGCTTGGAGAATTTTGAGCATTACTTTACTAGCATGTGAGATGAGTGCAATTGTGCGGTAGTTTGAGCATTCTTTGGCATTGCCTTTCTTTGGGACTGGAATGAAAGCTGGCCTTTTCCAGTCTTTTGGCCACAGCTGAGTTTTCAAAATTGCTGGCATATTGACTGCAGTACTTTCACAACATCATCTTTTAGGATTTGAAATAGCTCAACTGGACTTCCATCACCTCCATAGCTTTGTTCATAGTGATGCTTCCTAAGGCCCACTTTACTTCACATTCCAGGATGTTTTGCTCTAGGTGAGTGATCATATGATCGTGATTATCTGGGTCATGAAGATCTTTTTTTGTATAGTTCCTCTGTGTATTCTTGCCACCTCTTCTTAATATCTTCTGCTTCTGTTAGGTCCATACCATTTCTTTGCTCACCTTTGCATGAAAGGTTCCCTTGGTATCTCTGATTTTCTTGAAGAGATCTCTAGTCTTTCCCATTCTATTGTTTTCTTCTATTTCTTTGCACTGATCACTGAGGAAGGTTTTCCTATCTCTCCTTGCTATTCTTTGGAACTATGCATTCAAATAGGTGTCTCTTTCCTTTTCTCCTTTGCTTTTCACCTTTTCTTTTCACAGCTATTTGTAAGGCCTCCTCAAACAGCCAACTTGCCATTTTGCATTTCTTTTTCTTGCAGATGGTCTTGATCCCTGTCTCCTGTACAACGTCGTGAACCTTCATCCATAGTTCTTCAGGCACTCAGTCTATCAGATCTAATCCCTTGAATCTATTCCTCACTTCCACTGTATAATCATAAGGGATTTGATTTAGGTCATACTTGAATGGTCTAGTGGATTTCCCTACTTTCTTCAATTTAAGTCTGAATTTGGCAATAAGGAGTTCATGATCTGAGCCACAGTCAGCTCCTGATCTTGTTTTTGCTGACTGTATAGAGCTTCTCCATCTTTGGCTGCAAAGAATATAATCAATCTGATTTCAGTATGGACCATCTGGTGATGACCATGTGTAGTGTCTTCTCTTGTGTTGTTGGAAGAGGGTGCTTGCTATGACCAGTGCGTTCTTTTGGCAAAACTCTATTAGCCTTTGTCCTGCTTCATTCTGTACTCCAAGGCCAAATTTGCCTGTTACTCCAGGTATTTCTTGACTTTCTATTTTTACATTCCAGTCCCCTATAATGAAAAGGACATTGTTTTTGGACATGAGTTCTAGAAGGTCTTGTAGATCTTCTTACAACTGTTCAACTTCGGCTTCTTCAGCATTAGTGGTTGGCACATAGACTTGGATTACTGCAGTACTGAATGGTTTGCCTCAGAAACGAACAGAGATCATTTTGTCGTTTTTGAGATTGCATCCAAGTACAGCATTTCGGACTCTTTTGTTTACTATGATGGCTACTCCATCTCTTCTAAGGTATTCTTGCCCACAGTAGTAGATATAATGGTCATCTGAGTTAAATTCACCCATTCCAGTACATTTTCATTCACTGATTCCTAGAATGTTGATGTTCACTCTTGCCATCTCCTGTCTGACCACTTTCAATTTGCCTTGATTCATGGACCTAACATTCCTGGTTCCTAGGCAATATTGCTCTTTACAGCATCAGACTTTACTTCTATCACTAGTCACATCCACAACTGGATGTTGTTTATGCTTTGACTCCATCTCTTCAATCTTTCTGGAGTTATTTCTCCACTGATCTCCCATAACATATTGGGCACTTACTGACCTGGGGAGTTCATCTTTCACTGTCCTATCTTTTTGCCTTTTCATACTGCTCATGGGGTTCTCCATACAAGAATACTGAAGTGGTCTGCCATTCCCTTCTCCAGTGGACCACGTTTCGTCAGCACTCTCCACCACGACCCGTCCGTCTCAGGTGGCCCTACATGGCATGGCTCGTAGTTTCATCGAGTTAAAGAAGTTTTCAGTTCACGTACGACAAAACCTAGCTGGAAGGATTTTGAGCATAACTTTACTGTCATGCACAAGGAGCACCTATGCACGGTATTTTGTCCATTCTTTGGCACTGTCTTTCTTTGGGATTAAAATGAAAACTGGCCTTTTCCAGTCCTGTGGCCACTGCTGAATCTTCCAGATTTGCTGATATATTGAGTACAGTATTTTATCAGCACTGTCTTTTAGCAATTTTAACAGCTCAGCTGGAATTTCATCACCTCCACTAGCATTAATTTTAGTAATGTTTCCTAAGGCCCACTTGACTTTGCACTCCAAGATATCAGGCTCTAGGTGAGTGACCACACCATTGTGGTTATCTGGGTCATTAAGACCTTTTCTGTATATAATTCTTCTGTGTAGTCATGCCATCTCTTTTTAATCTTTTACTTAAGTATGAGCAAAACAGCCAAAAAGCACCAGACATCCAAGGAAAGCCTCCATTATAAAATTTAAAGCCCCAAAGTCATGGACTGTGATAGGGTACTCAGAATAAAAGGAGCCAATGAATGCAAACAGCAGCAAAAATTCAGGAAAAAAAAAAAAAAACCCACAATAATTTTATTTTCATAATAAAGCTACATCCACAAGAGAATTGTAGGATGTTATAAAAAGTAACCATCTAAGAAAAAGCTTTTAAGGAAAAAAAATGATGACAGTTGAGAGATAAAGTTGGGCAAATCATCCAGAAATTACAACAAAAATAGAAGAGATAGCAAAAACGAGGGAAAAGGGATTTATGAGTGTCGTCAGTTTAGAATGTTCAGTATCTACCTAACAGTTCCAGAAAGAGAGAAGACAAAGAGAAATAAAGAAAAAAGTCCTCAACTGGAAATAAAAATTTGCAGATGAAACACGTTACCTCAGATACAAAAGAAGACCCCTACGTCATCATGAATTTTTAGAAAGGAGAAACAAAGCAACAACAAATAGGCACAAAGATCCTAAAGCTTACAAAGAACATATATAAAAAAGCAAGAGTCCACGCAGCAACACTCCAGACTGACGATGATAATGAATTAATGTCTTCCCAACTGTGAAGTGAAACTTACAAAGAGTTTCCAATAGAGAATTCTGTATTCAGTCAAACTATGAATCATCCCTTTAAATGGCATACATCACATTCAAGTTCTCAAAAGTCTTAGTTGCAAATAGCCTTTTCCAGGAAGGCTAGCAGGAATATGTTCTGCCAGAACAAAGGCAGAAGTCAAGAAGCAAGATGACATGGAGCAGAAGAGGCGGCAAGAATACACAAAAGATACGCATACAAAAAAGGTACACATACACAAAAGATACACATACACAAAAGATACACATACAAAAAATAAATACATACACATACAAAAAAGACCTCAATGACCTGTATAACCACAATGGTGTGATCACTCACCTAGCAGCGCCAGACATCCTGGTGTGCAAAATCAAGTGGGGCTTAGGAGGCATCACTAAAAACAAGGCTAGTGGAGTTGAGGAATTCCAGCTGAGCTATTTCAAGTCCTAAAAGATGATGCTGTTAAAGTGTTGCACTCGATATGCCAGCAAATTTGGAAACTTAGCAATGGCCACAGTACTGGAAAAGTTCAGTTTTCATTTCAATCTCAAAGAAGGGCAATGCCAAAGAATGCTCAAGCTACCACACAATTGCACTCATTTCACATGCTAGCAAGGTCATGCCCCAAATCCTTCAAGCTAGGCTTGAACAGTATGTGAACCAAGAACTTCCAGATGTACAAGCTGGATTTAGAAAAGGCAGAGAGGAACCAGAAATCAAATTGCCAACATCTACTGGATCATCAAAAAAGCAAGAGAATTCCAGAAAAACATCTACTTCTGTTTCACTGACTAGGCTAAAGCCTTTGACTGTGTGGATCACAACAAACTATGGAAAATTCTTCAAGAGATGGGAATACCAGACCACCTGACCTGCCTCTTGAGAAACCTGTATGCAGATCAAGAAGCAACAGTTAGAACCAGACATGAACAACAGACTGGTTCCAAATGGGAAAGGAGTATGTCAAGGCTGTATATTGTCACCCTGCTTATTTAACTTGTATGCAGAGTACATCATGCAAAATGCTGGGCTGGATGAAGCATGAACTAGAATCAAGACTGCCGGGAGAAATATCAATAATCTCAGATATGCTGATGACAATGCCCTTATGGCAAAAAGGGAAAAGGACTAAAGAGCCTCTTGATGAAAGTGAAAGAGAGTGAAAAGGTTGGCTTAAAACTCAACATTCAGAAAACTAAGATCATGGCATCTGGTCCCATCACTTCATGGCAAATAGAAGAAAAAAAAAAAAAAACCCACAATAATTTTATTTTCATAATAAAGCTACATCCACAAGAGAATTGTAGGATGTTATAAAAAGTAACCATATAAGAAAAAGCTTTTAAGGAAAAAAAATGATGACAGTTGAGAGATAAAGCTGGGGAAATCATCCAGAAATTACAACAAAAATAGAAGAGATAGAAAAAAAGAGGGAAAATGGATTTATGAGTGTCGTCAGTTTAGAATGTTCAGTATCTACCTAACAGTTCCAGAAAGAGAGAAGACAAAGAGAAATAAAGAAAAAAGTCCTCAACTGGAAATAAAAATTTGCAGATGAAACACGTTACCTCAGATACAAAAGAAGACCCCTACGTCATCATGAATTTTTAGAAAGGAGAAACAAAGCAACAACAAATAGGCACAAAGATCCTAAAGCTTACAAAGAATATATATAAAAAAGCAAGAGTCCACGCAGCAACACTCCAGACTGACGATGATAATGAATTAATGTCTTCCCAACTGTGAAGTGAAACTTACAAAGAGTTTCCAATAGAGAATTCTGTATTCAGTCAAACTATGAATCATCCCTTTAAATGGCATACATCACATTCAAGTTCTCAAAAGTCTTAGTTGCAAATAGCCTTTTCCAGGAAGGCTAGCAGGAATATGTTCTGCCAGAACAAAGGCAGAAGTCAAGAAGCAAGATGACATGGAGCAGAAGAGGCGGAAAGAATACACAAAAGATACGCATACAAAAAAGGTACACATACACAAAAGATACACATACAAAAAATAAATACATACACATACAAAAAAGACCTCAGTGACCTGTATAACCACGATGGTGTGATCACTCACCTAGCGCCAGACATCCTGGTGTGCAAAATCAAGTGGGGCTTAGGAGGCATCACTAAAAACAAGGCTAGTGGAGTTGAGGAATTCCAGCTGAGCTATTTCAAGTCCTAAAAGATGATGCTGTTAAAGTGTTGCACTCGATATGCCAGCAAATTTGGAAACTTAGCAATGGCCACAGTACTGGAAAAGTTCAGTTTTCATTTCAATCTCAAAGAAGGGCAATGCCAAAGAATGCTCAAGCTACCACACAATTGCACTCATTTCACAAGCTAGCAAGGTCATGCTCCAAATCCTTCAAGCTAGGCTTGAACAGTATGTGAACCAAGAACTTCCAGATGTACAAGCTGGATTTAGAAAAGGCAGAGAGGAACCAGAAATCAAATTGCCAACATCTACTGGATCATCAAAAAAGCAAGAGAATTCCAGAAAAACATCTACTTCTGTTTCACTGACTAGGCTAAAGCCTTTGACTGTGTGGATCACAACAAACTATGGAAAATTCTTCAAGAGATGGGAATACCAGACCACCTGACCTGCCTCTTGAGAAACCTGTATGCAGATCAAGAAGCAACAGTTAGAACCAGACATGAACAACAGACTGGTTCCAAATGGGAAAGGAGTATGTCAAGGCTGTATATTGTCACCCTGCTTATTTAACTTGTATGCAGAGTACATCATGCAAAATGCTGGGCTGGATGAAGCATGAACTAGAATCAAGACTGCCGGGAGAAATATCAATAATCTCAGATATGCTGATGACAATGCCCTTATGGCAAAAAGGGAAAAGGACTAAAGAGCCTCTTGATGAAAGTGAAAGAGAGTGAAAAGGTTGGCTTAAAACTCAACATTCAGAAAACTAAGATCATGGCATCTGGTCCCATCACTTCATGGCAAATAGACAGGGAAACAATGGAAACAGTAGAAGACTTTGTTTTCTTTCCTGGGCTCCAGAATCACTGTGGGATGGTGACTGCAGCCAGGCATTTGCTCCTTGGGAGAAAAGCCATGACAAACCTAGAGAGTGTATTAAAAAGCAGAGACATTACTTTGTGGACAAAGGTCCATCTAGTCAAAGCTATGGCTTTTCTAGTAATCAGGTATGGATGTGAAAGTTGGACCATAAAGAAGGCTGAGCACAGAACTAATGCTTTTGAACTGTAGTGCTAAAGAAGACTCTTGAGAGTCCTGTGAACTGTAAGGAGATCAAATCAGGCAATCCTAAAGGAAATCAGCCCTGAATATTCATTGGAAGGGACTGATGCGGAAGCTGAAGCTCCAGTACTTTGGCTACCTGATGCACAGAGCCAATTCATTGGAAAAGACCTTGATGCTGGGAAAGACAGAAGGCAGGAGAAGAAGGGGGTGACAAAGGATGAGATGGTTGGATGGCATCACTGACTCAATGCACATGAGTTTAAGCAAGCTCCAGGAGATGGTGAAGGACAGGTCCATGGGGTCGCAGAGTGTCAGACATGACTAAGCAGCTGAACAACAAGATGACGTAGTGCCCAGCAAGCAGAACAGAGGAGAGACAAAACCTGTCTCTTATACACATCTAGATGTGTATAAGAGACAGCCCCATAGACGGCAGCCCACCAGGCTCCCCCATCCCTGGGATTCTCCAGGCAAGAACACTGGAGTGGGTTGCCATTTCCTTCTCCAATGCATGAAAGAGAAAAGTGAAAGTGAAGTCGCTCAGTCTGTCCGACTGTTAGCGACCCCATGGACTGCAGCCCACCAGGCTACTCCGTCCATTGGATTTTCCAGGCAAGAGTACTGGGGTGGGGTGCCATTGCCTTCCCCGCAATAAAGTCTACCACTGGAGAATGGAAATAGATGCTGCCAAGGAACTGGCTTTATATTTGGCCATTTGAGAATGTTTACATTTATGATTTGTTGGGTATCTATCAGTGAATAGTGACAGGTATGTAGAAACCTAAGCAAAAGAAATAAAACAAAAACAAAAAAACCCCGAGGCTTTACTAAAAATTAAAGAAAATCAAAGCTGTAAAAGAAAGGAAATGTAATCATAGCATAATCTGTGAGTAGGCTGTTGTTAGTATTTATATAATCATAATGATACAAAGAGTGACTCTTAATCTAAATGAAACTGAAATATAATTATATTGGGAGAATGAAAGGAAAGATGATGGTTTAAATAGCTATGTCCTCGTCATCTTTCACTATAAAGTCAATAGCTAATAATGTAGCCTTTTTTAAACCCGTGGTCCTAATGTGATCCACAGAATTCAGAAAACGATGAGTGACTATTTGCTGTATTTTTTCAAAGAAAGTACATAGCTAGTACTGTTCTAGACACACAGGAGTATAGTTAATTCACTATACAAATGGGGTGCTGTAGGGCATTAGGACTTGATTTTCTCACAGAATCCCAACTGAAAAAGAGAGAGACCAAAGAACAGCACATGAAGATGCGATTTAGATACCTGAAGATAAATACACAAAGTGACGTGAGCGGTGCTAAGAGATATCCTCTTGAGAATGGGAATGAAGGGTCAGTAGGGGCAAGGCGCTACTACTGCCCTTCATATTTTATATTACCATTTGACCTTAATACTGCACACAAACATTGAAAAAAAATGTGTTAGTTGCTTAGTAGTGTGGAATTCTCCAGGCAAGAATACTGGAATGGGTAGCCATTCCCTTCTCCAGAGGATCTTCCCAACCCAGGGTCTGAACCCAGGTCTCCTGCACTGCAGAAAGATTATTTACCATCTGAGCAGCCAGGGAAGTATTTTGTTATTACCATTTAACCTTAATACTGTATACATGCTTTACTCTAATAAAAATGTGTTTGATTTTTAAAAAGAGGTTCAAAATGCTAAGTGGGCACAAGTGTTAATAAGTAGGTTTAGGAGAGGATGGAAAAGCAAATTTCACTTTTTATACACTGCAACGTTTAATTTCTTAAATAAACAATAAAGAAAAAAATATTTCAATAGGGCACAGCCTTTGAAATCAAAGTCTTAAACTGAATGCTAGTTCCACCTCTTGTTAGTCTGGACAAAACAGTACACAACTCTGAGCTTCTTTATATGTGAAGTGAAGGACATCTGTCTCGTAAGGTTATAATTAAGATAAAATTATATGATGGTAACAATAATGTTAGGTAACCTTTATTGAACTAGGCACTCTGCCAATGATTTAACATATATTGATTCATTTACTCCTTACAATCATCTAAGGTATTATCATAATTCTCTTTCATGGATATAGAAACTTACTTCAGATTCAAATCCAGGTCAGGATTAGAATGCATATAGTCTTATCCTAGGGTTTTCCTGATAGCTCAGAAGGTAAAAAAAATCTGCCTGCAATGCGGGAAACCTGGGTTTGATCCCTGGGTTGGGAAGATCCCCTGGAGAAGGGAACAGCTACCCACTCCAGTATTCTGGCTTGGAGAATTCCAATTCAGACAACCTTCATTAAGATGATACATACCATTCTCCTCTAATCACTAAACAGCCTCCCCATGTAAAATGATACTAAAATGAGACTAATTTCTTGCAGTAATGAAACCATTACAGTTTTGAAGGGAATACATTCTCTTCTTCCTGATTTGGAGGAAGGAATCGGTTTTTTCAAATTATACTTTCTCCACTTTTGCTTTTATGTTTTCCCAAGTTCCACAAACCATGGAATATTTCTTTATGGAATACTCTTTCACTGTCTTTTTTCCCCATCCTTCTGCATGCTTCTAGTCTCTGATGCTACAAAGGAAACAGTTCACAGAACATGTAAATTATGTACAAGGTTTGGCTTCAAAAAGAGAAAACTTAAATATAACATCAACATTTCTTCAGCAAAACATCTGAATGCACTTTACCTGGTCAGAGACCGGGGAACAGCAATGTGCTTAGGGGAGATGGGAAAAGGAAAGAAGTAAGATATCCCAATTAGACCTGAACAGTACCTTGAGCCTTTATATCCACTGAGATCTTTGTCCATATCCAACTCAGGAGTGGATTCAATGATTGCCTGAACTTCTGACTTCTCTTCATTTTCAGCAGAACCTTAGAAAAGGACAAGATAACAAAAATAACGCATATAACACATACAGCCCCTGACATGAAAATTGTTTCTATGGTTGTAAATACATCATTTGATCACAAAAATTTTTAGAGAGCTGAGAAACACAAGGTTAGACAGACAACAGGTCATATATTCAATTAACAGTCAATACGGAAATTTTAAAAAAATCAATGAAAGTTTTCATTTGTGTTACTTTGGACACAATGCACTGTACACCAGGCCAGAACTCAGTATTTTCATTTTATTTAAGGAGTGAAATACAAAGAGATTAAGGACAGAGACTAATGACCTATGGCAGGGAACAGATAAAGAATGTCCTCCTGCCTTTCAGGCTCTCCAAACCCCAGCCTCTCTCTACCCACGCCATTTTTACTCTCTAAAACTTAACTTAATCATCACATCTTTTAAGCTTATTTACAACTGAATACAATTTTATGAATCTACAGCAGCAACTACCCCAGAGATGTACCTTCTCACATTTGCATCATTTGGATTTACCGAATACTTTGCCAGTATAGAAAAAACTAAGGTTACTTACCTGTTGATATGTTTCTAGTTTCTTGTACTACTTGTACTTCAATATGCTTGCTTATCTCTGACTTATCTGGTGTATCTGCAACCTTCACAACTCCTTCATTCTCCTCATGTAAGGGAGTATCGCTAGGTATTGCTGCCACATCTGAAGCAGTTGTTGACGCTGGAGTGATAGCTTTAGATCCTCCCTGGCTAACATCAGAAAGTTCATCCTACAAATATAATTAAGGAAAACATTTTGATGAGTAATTTATTTAAATGGCCTTTTAAATAGGTTAAGAAACTTGAGAGAAAATTCTGTTAAAAACTAGTAAGTCACTTATTACCAAAGGTAATCAACAAATAATCTCTGTAGCTTGTTTTCAAGTAACTGGGTACTAGTTAAGTAATAATATTTTTCCAGACATATGTCGAGATTCTTCTAAATGGAAAAAGTATAGATAAAGGAGGACTGGCAGTATTATCAATAAAAGTATACACTAATGTCATCATCAGAGTTTATAATGGCAGTTCTAATTTACACAATCATTTGATAATGAAGACCTGTCTCAAAACACTTGAAGATGTACTATGTGGTTGTTATTACTGTTCAGTAGCTCAGTCGTGTCCAGCTCTTTGTGACCCCATGGACTGCAGCACTCCAGCCTTCCCTGTCCTTCACCATCTCCCAGAGTTTGCTCAGATTCATGTCCATTAAGTTGGTGATGCTATCTAACCTTCTCATCCTCTGTCGCCCTCTTCCCCTCCTGCCCTCAATCTTTCCCAGCATCAGCGTCTTTTCCAATGAGTCAGCTCTTAGAATCAGGAGGCTAAAGTATTGAAGCTCCAGCTCCAGCATCAATCCTTCCAATGAATATTCAGGGCTCATTTCCTTCAGATTGCCTGGTTTGATCTCCTTGCAGTCCAAGGGACTCTGAAGAGTCTTCTCTAGCACCACAATTGGAAAGCATCAATTCATATTCATGCTCAGCCTTCTTTATGGTCCAACTTTAAGGTCACATCTGTACATGACTACTAGAAAAACCAGAGCTTTGACTATTCAGACCTTTGTTGGCAAAGTGATGTCTCTGCTATTCAATACGCCGTCTAGGCTTGTAGAGCAACTGTCTTTTAATTTCATGGCTGCAGTCACCATCCACATTGATTCTGAAGCCCAAGAAAATAAAATCTGTGACTGCTTCCACTTCTTCCCCTTCTATTTGCCATAAAGTGATGGGACCAGATGCCATGATCTTAGATTTTTGAATTTTGAGTTTTAAGCCAGCTTTTTCACTCTCCTCTTTTATCCTCAGCAAGAGGCTCTTTAGTTCCTCTTCACTTTCTGCCATTAGAGTGGTATCATCTGCATATCTGAAGTTGTTTATATTTCTTGATTCTAGCTTCTGTTTCCTCCTGCCCAGCATTTCACATGATGTACTNTTTTATCCTCAGCAAGAGGCTCTTTAGTTCCTCTTCACTTTCTGCCATTAGAGTGGTATCATCTGCATATCTGAAGTTGTTTATATTTCTTGATTCTAGCTTCTGTTTCCTTCTGCCCAGCATTTCACATGATGTACTCTGCATGTAAGTTAAATAAGCAGAATGACAATATTTGAACAGTCAATTGTTCCCAATTTTGAACCAGTCAGTTGTTCTGTATCTGCTTCTGTTTCTTCTTGACCCATATAGTGGTTTCTCAGGAGGCAGGTAATATAGTCTGGTACTCCTATCCGTAGAAGAATTTTCCACACCTGTGATCCACACAGTCAAACGCTTTAGCATAGTCAGTGAAGCAGAAGTAGATGTTTTTCTGGAACTCCCTTGCTTTCTCCATGATACAACAAATATTAGCAATTTGATCTCTGGTACTTCTCCCTCTTGGAAATACAGTTTGTACATTTGGAAGTTCTTGGTTCAAGTACTGCTGAAGCCTAGCTTTAAAGATTTTGAGCATAACTTTGCTATTATGTGAAATGAGCCCAATTGTGTGGTAGTTATGCAGGTGACACCACCCTAATGGCAGAAAACAAAGAGCAATTAAAGAGCCTCTTGATGAAGGTGAAGGACCAGAGTGAAAAAGCTGGCTTAAAACCCAACATTCAAAAAACTAAGCTCATGGCATCCGGTCCCATCACTTCATGACAAATACATGGGGAAAAAAATGGAACGGTGACAGACTTTATTTTCTTGGGCTCAAACAATCACTGTGGGACTGAGACTGCAGCCATGAAATTAAAAGATGCTTGCTCCTTAGAAGAAGTTATGACAAACCTAGACAGCATATTAAAACACAGTCATCACTTTGCCAACAAAGGTCTGTATGGTCAAAGCTATGGTTTTTCCAGCAGTCATGTATGGATGTGAGAGTTGAACTATAAAGAAGGTTGATGCCAAAGAACTGACGCTTTCAAACTGCGGTGCTGGAGAAGATTCTTGAGAGTCCCTTGGACTGTAAGGAAATCAAACCAGTCAATCCTAAACGAAATCAACCCTGAATATTCAGTGGAAGATGCAGAAGCTGAAGTGCCAATATTCTGGCCATGTGATGCAAAGAACCGACTCAGTGGAAAAGATCCTGATGCTGGGAAAGATTGAGGGCAGGAAGAGAAAGGGGTACCAGAGTATGAGATGGCTGGATGCCATCAGTGACTGCACAGACATGAGACAGGGAAGGACAGGGAAGCGTGGCATGCTGCAGTCCACGAGGCCACAAAGGGTCAGACATGACTGAGACACTGAACAATAAACACATGGACTGAAAAGTCTCTGCCACAGCGTTTGCCTGAAGGCACAATATTTTTTTTCTCCTATGGAAGAAATTATGAAATTTTGTCACTAACAATGCATCCATCTAAAGATAGAAGAAAGAAAGACAATCCTAAATATTAGCCTGTTGTTAAATATAAAATGTATCACTGGTCAACAGTAAGTCCGTATGACTCCAGGTACAAAATGAGGAAAAATTTTTACTAGAACCTAAATGGAAGCTGGAAGCATTGATATGAATTAGTTACTGTGAAGTTGTAGAGGAGTTGCATGCTATTATTTTATATTCAATCTGTGACAGCAAGAGACCTCTAATCCCTATTTTATGTTGCTCTATGTCAGGCTGTACTGTTTCGGCTACCAATTTTGACTACAAATGCTGCTTTATCTATCTGAAGACCACCCGCCTAACAATTTGAATTACCTGACGTCATTAAGATGTCCTCTTCAATGACACACGTAGGTGCCGTAAGTGGAGACTTACTGGGTGGTCAAGTCTCTTTCTAATAAATGTACTTGTTTTGTAAACTCAAAGTCTTTCAATCTTTAAAAAACTCTATTACAGGCTTTCAAGTCACTAAACAATGCCCACAAAACTAAGGAATCTGACTTGGGGTTCCAGTGTTGTAACTACAAGTACTGTGCAAGATAACAAGTCCTGGTAAGATATGAAGAAACTAGGACCCCTGTGTATGCTGGTGGGGTGATATGATGGTGCAACTGCTATGGAAAACAGTATAACATTTCCTTATAAAATTAAAAATAGAACCACCATATGATCCAGCACTACCCCTCCTGTTTATAAAAACCAAAAGATCTGGAGACAGCGATTCAAAGAGATATTTACACACTCACATTCACAGCAGAACTATTCATAGTAATCAACAAGTGGAAGCGATCCAAATGTCCGAGGGATGAAATGTATAAACAAAATATGGTGTATAAATATATGTATGTGCATGTATATATATGTATACACACACACAATAGAATATTATTCAGCTTTAAAATGGAAGGAAATCCTGTGATTTCCTTGATATAACATGGATGAATCTTGAGGACATTTCATTAAGTGAAATAAGCCAATCACAAAAAAACAAATACAATATGATTTCACTTACACGAGGTATCTAAAGTGGTCACATTCATAGAAACACTAAGTAGAGTGGTAGTTGACAGTGCTGAGGGAGCTCTATCTGAAGCACATACAGATTCAGATGTGCAAGATAAAAAAGCTCTAGCAATCTGTTTCACAACAATATGAATATTCTTAACACTACTGTAGTGTATAAAAAGGTTACAATAATAAGCTTTGCTTTTTTTTTTTAATCACACATATAAAAAAAAGAATGGGGAAAAAAAGAGAGAATAGGTGGCATTAATTTTAGCTTCACTTGAGATACCATGGTGAAAACAATCTGGTCTCTGTGCTATTTTTCTACTGGTTTTAGATATCAGACTAGAAGTCTATACACCTTTACAATACTTTCAGTTGTTCCATTCATCAATGCCTCACATTCCCAGTACTGTACAGAATATACATGTCACATATTATCTGCCATTGTCCCATTGCTAGTTATATTCAGAGAGACTATAAAGTAAGTTCATAACTATAAAAATAAATTAGTCAATTAAGGACAATCTAGATGTTCTAATATAGTGCTTTCTTAAGTAGCTTGCCTGATTTCGTCTGAAATAAGCTAAAAAAGAGGGCAAGTAACTCTGCTACATAAACCTGTCTTTAGCGTCAAAGATTTTAAGCCTAATCTAAGTAGAAGACAAACAGAATCACGAAACTCTGTGTATGCATGTATTTTCTAGAGAGTTTCATAACTTTAATCTGATTCCTAGAGGAACCGGTGACCCAAAGAGACAATGAGCATCACTGAGATGGCCTAAGTCTAGCTCTGAATTAGACTACAGGTTCAAAAATTCAGCTTGTTAAAACAGAGGCATAGACGACCTACTTCTGAAGATATTTCTGAAAATGATACTGGTTCCACTGTTATGAACCAGGTGATGGCCTTATCCTGGTTAACCCTGATCTAGTGGGTAGGACCGGGGAAGGCAATGGGACCCCACCCCAGTACTCTTGCCTGGAAATCCAATGGACGGAGTAGCCTGGTGGGCTGCAGTCCATGGGGTCGGACAGACTGAGCGACTTCACTTTCACTTTCCTCTTTCATGCATTGGAGAAGGAAATGGCAACCCACTCCTGTATTCTTGCTGGAGAATCCCAGGGATGGGGGAGCCTGGTGGGCTCACAGAGAGTCGGGGTCACACAGAGTCGGACACGACTGAAGTGACTTAGCAGCAGCAGCAGTAGGTAGGACACAGTCTTATTTTGTCCTTATATCCCCAGTGCCTAGCATATCAAGCCTGACATGAAGCAGGCTCTCAAAAGATGTCTGCTGAATGGTGCCCCGACAAGCGCTAAACAAATCTGTTTAACTGGAGAGGCAGCCCACAGTAAAATGACTCACTAGGCTGTCTCCAGGATACTTTCAACTTGTGTACACTCTGCCCTGAGGATGGTACTTGTGCAAATATAGAAGTCTTCTTACCCAGAGCTGTATAAAGAGAAATAAGCTGAACTTCCATAGGATTTACTTATTCTTTTCTCTCCTTTAGAGATTACAGTAAAGCCCCAGCAGCCACCGTCAAAGAAATAATTTTTTTTCATTTCAGTGGGTTTCCTTGGTGGCTCAGCTGGTAAAAAAAATCCGCCTGCAGTGTGGGAGACCTGGGTTTGATCCCTGGGTGGGAAGATCCCCTGGAAAAGGGAAAGGCTACCCACTCCAGTATTCTGGCCTGAAGAATTGCATAGACTGTATAGTCCATGGGGTCACAAAGAATCAGACATGACTGAGCGACTTTCACTCACTCAGTGAATAACATCAGTAGTCTTCCAAACTGAGCACTTGATATCTTGAGAGTGGCAGTTGAGGAAGTAACCAAAAGTTAATCATTTTCATCTACTTTTTGCAAAATGTTTTGAAGGCCATTCTCACCTCCTGTTCTATAGCCTTCAGAGGTTCAGGGTTACTTTTGACCTGGGAATAGGGAAAGATTATAAAAGAGAAAAAAATTCATATATTTACTAGGTGTCAGCATATGTCTAAGCATCTTTGGCTTATGCTACCTCTCAGGATAAAAAGGTCCATTTCTATTTTCTACTTTGTTCAAACGAGGGTTTGGGGGTTTTGTTTTGACTTAAAATCACCTCCTTTAAGTCTCTATTTTAAGCCATATCATGACTCAAAAGCCACCACCTGGGTCTTATCTTACCCTACACTTTGTCAATAAGCAGTTTATCACTTAACCGTTCTTTCTACTCATAAGGGCTTCCCTGGTGGCTCAGCAGTAAAGAATCCGCCTGCCAATGCAGGAGAGACTGGTTGGGAAGATCCCGCATGCCACAGAGCAACTAAGCCCAAGCCACAACTACTGAACCTGTGCTCTAGAGACCATGCTCTGCAACAAAAGAAGGCATCACAACGAGAAGCCCACACAACATAACTAGCCCCTGCTTGCTGCAACTAAAGAGAAGCCCACACAGCAACGGAGACCCAACTGAACCGAAGCAAAAGGCCCTCAGTTGTGCTGGACTCTTTGTGACCCCATGGACTACACAGTCCATGGAATTCTCCTGGCCAGAATAGTGGAGTGGGTATAAGTTCCCTTCTCCAGGGGATCTTCCCAACTCAGTGATAGAACCCAGGTCTCCTGCACTGCAGGCAGATTCCTTACCAGCTGAGCCACCAGGGAAGCCCAAGAATACTGGAGTGGGTAGCCTATCCCTTTTCCAGGGGATCGTCCCAACTCAGGGATCAAACCAGGGTCTCCTGCACTTCAGGTGGATTCTTTACCAGCTGAGCTACCAGGGAATCCCCCCAAAAGAGAAATCTTTCTGAAATTTATCCTAATCATCTTGAGTAATTAATGTAGTAAATATTCCAATTTCGCATACCTGGAAATGCTAAACACACTCTTCTTCCCCCTGCCTCACCCCCTATCATTTCTGAAACTGATAGAGAACACTAATAATTAAAGGGTGACCAAGATTCAAATCCTTTCTCAAAAAACATTTATTTTCTCATATTCTCTACTTGTACATTTGCCCTCTTTGAGACAACAGTGTTTCTCTTAAACAGAAAGCAACTTCAAGTTTTAAATATTCTTAGTCTGGAAATCCATCAGTCTTTTTGAAAGTCTGAAAAAATATAGCTGTGTTGCACTCTCTTAGTTCNTGGGGTCACACAGAGTCGGACACGACTGAAGTGACTTAGCAGCAGCAGCAGTAGGTAGGACACAGTCTTATTTTGTCCTTATATCCCCAGTGCCTAGCATATCAAGCCTGACATGAAGCAGGCTCTCAAAAGATGTCTGCTGAATGGTGCCCCGACAAGTGCTAAACAAATCTGTTTAACTGGAGAGGCAGCCCACGGTAAAATGACTCACTAGGCTGTCTCCAGGATACTTTCAACTTGTGTACACTCTGCCCTGAGGATGGTACTTGTGCAAATATAGAAGTCTTCTTACCCAGAGCTGTATAAAGAGAAATAAGCTGAACTTCCATAGGATTTACTTATTCTTTTCTCTCCTTTAGAGATTACAGTAAAGCCCCAGCAGCCACCGTCAAAGAAATAATTTTTTTTCATTTCAGTGGGTTTCCTTGGTGGCTCAGCTGGTAAAAAAAATCCGCCTGCAGTGTGGGAGACCTGGGTTTGATCCCTGGGTGGGAAGATCCCCTGGAAAAGGGAAAGGCTACCCACTCCAGTATTCTGGCCTGAAGAATTGCATAGACTGTATAGTCCATGGGGTCACAAAGAATCAGACATGACTGAGTGACTTTCACTCACTCAGTGAATAACATCAGTAGTCTTCCAAACTGAGCACTTGATATCTTGAGAGTGGCAGTTGAGGAAGTAACCAAAAGTTAATCATTTTCATCTACTTTTTGCAAAATGTTTTGAAGGCCATTCTCACCTCCTGTTCTATAGCCTTCAGAGGTTCAGGGTTACTTTTGACCTGGGAATAGGGAAAGATTATAAAAGAGAAAAAAATTCATGTATTTACTAGGTGTCAGCATATGTCTAAGCATCTTTGGCTTATGCTACCTCTCAGGATAAAAAGGTCCATTTCTATTTTCTACTTTGTTCAAACGAGGGTTTGGGGGTTTTGTTTTGACTTAAAATCACCTCCTTTAAGTCTCTATTTTAAGCCATATCATGACTCAAAAGCCACCACCTGGGTCTTATCTTACCCTACACTTTGTCAATAAGCAGTTTATCACTTAACCGTTCTTTCTACTCATAAGGGCTTCCCTGGTGGCTCAGCAGTAAAGAATCCGCCTGCCAATGCAGGAGAGACTGGTTGGGAAGATCCCGCATGCCACAGAGCAACTAAGCCCAAGCCACAACTACTGAACCTGTGCTCTAGAGACCATGCTCTGCAACAAAAGAAGGCATCACAACGAGAAGCCCACACAACATAACTAGCCCCTGCTTGCTGCAACTAAAGAGAAGCCCACACAGCAACGGAGACCCAACTGAACCGAAGCAAAAGGCCCTCAGTTGTGCTGGACTCTTTGTGACCCCATGGACTACACAGTCCATGGAATTCTCCTGGCCAAGTAAGTGGAGACTTACTGGGTGGTCAAGTCTCTTTCTAATAAATGTACTTGTTTTGTAAACTCAAAGTCTTTCAATCTTTAAAAAACTCTATTACAGGCTTTCAAGTCACTAAACAATGCCCACAAAACTAAGGAATCTGACTTGGGGTTCCAGTGTTGTAACTACAAGTACTGTGCAAGATAACAAGTCCTGGTAAGATATGAAGAAACTAGGACCCCTGTGTATGCTGGTGGGGTGATATGATGGTGCAACTGCTATGGAAAACAGTATAACATTTCCTTATAAAATTAAAAATAGAACCACCATATGATCCAGCACTACCCCTCCTGTTTATAAAAACCAAAAGATCTGGAGACAGCGATTCAAAGAGATATTTACACACTCACATTCACAGCAGAACTATTCATAGTAATCAACAAGTGGAAGCAATCCAAATGTCCGAGGGATGAAATGTATAAACAAAATATGGTGTATAAATATATGTATGTGCATGTATATATATGTATACACACACACAATAGAATATTATTCAGCTTTAAAATGGAAGGAAATCCTGTGATTTCCTTGATATAACATGGATGAATCTTGAGGACATTTCATTAAGTGAAATAAGCCAATCACAAAAAAACAAATACAATATGATTTCACTTACACGAGGTATCTAAAGTGGTCACATTCATAGAAACACTAAGTAGAGTGGTAGTTGACAGTGCTGAGGGAGCTCTATCTGAAGCACATACAGATTCAGATGTGCAAGATAAAAAAGCTCTAGCAATCTGTTTCACAACAATATGAATATTCTTAACACTACTGTAGTGTATAAAAAGGTTACAATAATAAGCTTTGCTTTTTTTTTTTAATCACACATATAAAAAAAAGAATGGGGAAAAAAAGAGAGAATAGGTGGCATTAATTTTAGCTTCACTTGAGATACCATGGTGAAAACAATCTGGTCTCTGTGCTATTTTTCTACTGGTTTTAGATATCAGACTAGAAGTCTATACACCTTTACAATACTTTCAGTTGTTCCATTCATCAATGCCTCACATTCCCAGTACTGTACAGAATATACATGTCACATATTATCTGCCATTGTCCCATTGCTAGTTATATTCAGAGAGACTATAAAGTAAGTTCATAACTATAAAAATAAATTAGTCAATTAAGGACAATCTAGATGTTCTAATATAGTGCTTTCTTAAGTAGCTTGCCTGATTTCGTCTGAAATAAGCTAAAAAAGAGGGCAAGTAACTCTGCTACATAAACCTGTCTTTAGCGTCAAAGATTTTAAGCCTAATCTAAGTAGAAGACAAACAGAATCACGAAACTCTGTGTATGCATGTATTTTCTAGAGAGTTTCATAACTTTAATCTGATTCCTAGAGGAACCGGTGACCCAAAGAGACAATGAGCATCACTGAGATGGCCTAAGTCTAGCTCTGAATTAGACTACAGGTTCAAAAATTCAGCTTGTTAAAACAGAGGCATAGACGACCTACTTCTGAAGATATTTCTGAAAATGATACTGGTTCCACTGTTATGAACCAGGTGATGGCCTTATCCTGGTTAACCCTGATCTAGTGGGTAGGACCGGGGAAGGCAATGGGACCCCACCCCAGTACTCTTGCCTGGAAATCCAATGGACGGAGTAGCCTGGTGGGCTGCAGTCCATGGGGTCGGACAGACTGAGCGACTTCACTTTCACTTTCCTCTTTCATGCATTGGAGAAGGAAATGGCAACCCACTCCTGTATTCTTGCTGGAGAATCCCAGGGATGGGGGAGCCTGGTGGGCTCACAGAGAGTCGGGGTCACACAGAGTCGGACACGACTGAAGTGACTTAGCAGCAGCAGCAGTAGGTAGGACACAGTCTTATTTTGTCCTTATATCCCCAGTGCCTAGCATATCAAGCCTGACATGAAGCAGGCTCTCAAAAGATGTCTGCTGAATGGTGCCCCGACAAGCGCTAAACAAATCTGTTTAACTGGAGAGGCAGCCCACAGTAAAATGACTCACTAGGCTGTCTCCAGGATACTTTCAACTTGTGTACACTCTGCCCTGAGGATGGTACTTGTGCAAATATAGAAGTCTTCTTACCCAGAGCTGTATAAAGAGAAATAAGCTGAACTTCCATAGGATTTACTTATTCTTTTCTCTCCTTTAGAGATTACAGTAAAGCCCCAGCAGCCACCGTCAAAGAAATAATTTTTTTTCATTTCAGTGGGTTTCCTTGGTGGCTCAGCTGGTAAAAAAAATCCGCCTGCAGTGTGGGAGACCTGGGTTTGATCCCTGGGTGGGAAGATCCCCTGGAAAAGGGAAAGGCTACCCACTCCAGTATTCTGGCCTGAAGAATTGCATAGACTGTATAGTCCATGGGGTCACAAAGAATCAGACATGACTGAGTGACTTTCACTCACTCAGTGAATAACATCAGTAGTCTTCCAAACTGAGCACTTGATATCTTGAGAGTGGCAGTTGAGGAAGTAACCAAAAGTTAATCATTTTCATCTACTTTTTGCAAAATGTTTTGAAGGCCATTCTCACCTCCTGTTCTATAGCCTTCAGAGGTTCAGGGTTACTTTTGACCTGGGAATAGGGAAAGATTATAAAAGAGAAAAAAATTCATATATTTACTAGGTGTCAGCATATGTCTAAGCATCTTTGGCTTATGCTACCTCTCAGGATAAAAAGGTCCATTTCTATTTTCTACTTTGTTCAAACGAGGGTTTGGGGGTTTTGTTTTGACTTAAAATCACCTCCTTTAAGTCTCTATTTTAAGCCATATCATGACTCAAAAGCCACCACCTGGGTCTTATCTTACCCTACACTTTGTCAATAAGCAGTTTATCACTTAACCGTTCTTTCTACTCATAAGGGCTTCCCTGGTGGCTCAGCAGTAAAGAATCCGCCTGCCAATGCAGGAGAGACTGGTTGGGAAGATCCCGCATGCCACAGAGCAACTAAGCCCAAGCCACAACTACTGAACCTGTGCTCTAGAGACCATGCTCTGCAACAAAAGAAGGCATCACAACGAGAAGCCCACACAACATAACTAGCCCCTGCTTGCTGCAACTAAAGAGAAGCCCACACAGCAACGGAGACCCAACTGAACCGAAGCAAAAGGCCCTCAGTTGTGCTGGACTCTTTGTGACCCCATGGACTACACAGTCCATGGAATTCTCCTGGCCAGAATAGTGGAGTGGGTATAAGTTCCCTTCTCCAGGGGATCTTCCCAACTTAGGGATAGAACCCAGGTCTCCTGCACTGCAGGCAGATTCCTTACCAGCTGAGCCACCAGGGAAGCCCAAGAATACTGGAGTGGGTAGCCTATCCCTTTTCCAGGGGATCGTCCCAACTCAGGGATCAAACCAGGGTCTCCTGCACTTCAGGTGGATTCTTTACCAGCTGAGCTACCAGGGAATCCCCCCAAAAGAGAAATCTTTCTGAAATTTATCCTAATCATCTTGAGTAATTAATGTAGTAAATATTCCAATTTCGCATACTTGGAAATGCTAAACACACTCTTCTTCCCCCTGCCTCACCCCCTATCATTTCTGAAACTGATAGAGAACACTAATAATTAAAGGGTGACCAAGATTCAAATCCTTTCTCAAAAAACATTTATTTTCTCATATTCTCTACTTGTACATTTGCCCTCTTTGAGACAACAGTTTCTCTCAAACAGAAAGCAACTTCAAGTTTTAAATATTCTTAGTCTGGAAATCCATCAGTCTTTTTGAAAGTCTAAAATATAGCTGTGTTGCACTCTCTTAGTTCCCACCCAAAAGAGCACAGATGAACAAGAAAAGATTCACTTTTTTTCTAAATGAAACATAATTGACTTACAACATTATATTAGTTTCACAGTGGTTTTGGTATTTTTAGACTTTAGAAAATGACCACCAAGTCTAAGTACCAACTGTTGCCATACAAAGTTATTGCAATATTATTGACTGTATTCCCTATGCTATATACATTACATCCCTTTGACATCTTTATTCTATGAATATAGCTTTGTACCTCCCTCACCTATTTCACTCATCTCCTCACACCCCACTCCCTTCCGGCAACTTCAGTTTGTCCTCTGTACCTATGAGTCTGCTTCTGTTTTATGTTTGTTCATTTTGCTTTGTTTTTAGGTTCCACATATGAGAGAAATCACATGGTATTTGTCTTTCACTGACTGATTTTTTCACTTGGTGTAATACCCTCTAGGTCCATCCATGTTATCAAAACTAGCAAGATTTTTTATAAGGTTGGATGATATTCCATTTAATATACCACAGCATAATTCACTTTGTACAAACCAGACTGCATCTCCTTTAATATCTGTTTACACGAGCTCTGATTTTGGATTCTCATCTTTAACTCTTCTCAACTAACATTTCATCAAAAGCTAGGTAAACAACTCTAAATAAAAAAAGACTGTGAATATGTATTTCAAAATGGAAAACAAAAAGCTGCAGGAAATACTTAAAAGAGCATAAACTCATTTATCTTACAAAGACATATATGAGTATGTATTATCTATGTGCAATATGGACTTCCCTGATAGGTCAGTTGGTAAAAAATCCACCTGCAATGCAGGAGACCCCAGTTCGATTCCTGGGTTGGGAAGATCCCCTGAAGAAGGGATAGGCTCCTCATGCCCATATTTTTGGGCTTCCCTTGTGGCTCAGCTGGTAAAGAATCTGACCACAATGTGGGAGACCTGGGTTCAATCCCTGGGTTGGCAATGCGGGAGACCTGGGTTTGATCCCTAGGTTGGGAAGATCCCCTGGAAAAGAGAAAGGCTACCCACTCCAGTATAATCCATGGGGACATGACGGAGCAACTTTTACTTTCACTTTTCATGTACATATGTAAAGAAAGGAGCATGAAGAATATACCAACTGAGGATACACCAATAACTGAGGTGAAGGAATGGAGTTTACATTTTTTACTCTAGATTCTACATTATTTGATTGTGAAACCTTATTAATATAACCTTTTAAAAGAATTATTAAGCCTGCTTTATAAAATATGTAATCTCAGATCAACTTTACATTTCTAGCATCTGGCATTGTTCATGACCCAGTAGGTATCAAAGTTTTTTAATGTAAAAAGCAAAGTAATTTTTCTTCCACAGAAAATACTGAAAGCTATTTTTCCTAAGAGTTTGTTTAAACATTAAATATCAGCAGTAATAAACATGCATGTGCCAATTACTTCAAAATAAGTCACATTAGAAATATAAGCTTTAAATATCATAATTTTTAAGTGTTATTTTTAACCAACCAAGTTTTACCAGTTTTCATTCTCAACATACACGAGCATCTTGGTCAACATACAACATAATAAATATGCCAAAGAGGGGGGAGAAAAGCCTTATTTATTAACACCCAGTAAAAAATCTGCTGCATCTTTGCTAAGCAAGAGTTTAAAAGGGCCTTCCCTTTTAAGTATGAATCTTATAATTTTGTCAGTATACCTCAACAAAAATGAATGAATGAATGAATGAATGGGAAAGTACCAAAATACTAAGAAGAGTAAATCTTAACTCAGTTTTCCCTTTAAAGCCCCACTGTCAGCTGTGGATGATTCCTGAAGTTATCGAATAAGGATATGCTTGAGTGGGAAAGTTGGTAAATAACAAGTTAAGTTATAGGACTTCGCTGGTGGTGCAGTAGTTAAGAATCTGCCTGCCACTGCAGGGGCCACGGGTTTGATTCCTGCTCTGGGGCAATTCCACATGCCATGGGGAAACTAAGTCCATGTGCCACAACTACTGAGCCCACACGCTAGAGCCCGTGTTGCGACCGCGGAGCCTCCATGCGCTACAGCCACTGATCCGCGGCAGTGAGAAGCCTGTGCGCTACCATGCTTGCCACAGCTACAGAAAGCCCGCGCAGCAGCAGAGACCCGGTGCAGCTAAAGTGATAAATCTGTATTAGTGTTTACCATTATTCAACTACTGGTGGACGTACAAATAAGTCTCAAGTTGAGAATTATTAAATAACAATTATTTAATATTAATATTAAATAATATTCCTTATTATTGCTCTGTCCCAAGCAAACCATAAAATATTACAACATAGAAACCTTTTTTTTTTTTGCATCCCAGCATATATTTTGAAATCTTTTACACTGATACCAAAGACAGGCAAAGACACTACAAGAAAATTACAAATATCCTTTACAACTACTGACATAGAAGGACTGAACAAAACACGAGCAAACCAAAGCAGTACATTAAAAGGTTTATACACTATGATCAAATGGGATTTAATCTTGGAATTTTTAAATGGGTCAACAGACAAAAATTAATCAATGTGATATGTCACCTTAATAGAATGAAGAAAAAAAAAACCCTAATCTTCTCAATTGATGCAATAATAGAATGACAAAATTCCACATCTTTTCACAATAAAAACACTTAATGAATGAGAAACAGAAAGAAACTCACTATGTTGAAAGCCATATATGAAAACCCCATGGCTAAAAACATACTCAGTGGTGAAAGACTACGTTTCCCCTTAGAATTAGGAACAATGTCCACTTTTGCCACTTCTGGTAAATATATTAGAGGCTCTAGGCAGAGCAAATAGAAAAGAAGATGAAACAGGCATTCAAATTAGAAAAGAAGAAGTAAAATTATCTCTATTCACTGACAACATATCTTATATCGAGAAAACCCTAAAGATTACACACACAAAGTTAAAGCTAATAAATGAATTCAGCAAAGTTCCAAGACACAAAATCAACACACAAAAACCAGTTGCAACGAACAATCCAAGAAGATAATTAAGAAAACAACTCCATTTACACTAGCATAAAAAGAATAAAATACTTAGGAATAAATGTAACCCTTAATCAAAGTCACAATGGTGATGAAGCTTTGAAACGAGAGAGGTGGTGTTTATGCAACATTGAGAATGCACTAAATGCCACCTGACTGTACACTTTAAAATGGCTAATCATGTTTTGTCCAGGCAGTACCCAGCTTGCTTGCTTTCTCTTTTCCTCCCAACATTTTACTTTTAGAATTTTTCAGTGAACACCCACATACTCATCACCTAGTTTCTACCCATTAGCATTTTACTATTCTATTCTTTACTATTTTTTATCACATAACTACCCATCTTTCTACCAGTCCAAGATGCATTTCAAAGACACTGTCATCAATACACTTCACCCCTAAACATTTCAGCACACATGTCATTAACTAGAGCTCAGTATCTGTTTTACATATTTTTGAGTTAAACTTAACATAAAATGCACAAATTGTTAAGTGTATTTTGCTGAGTGTTGACAAATGCACCCATCTGTCTAACCCAACCCCCTATCAAGATACAGTACATTACCGTCATCCTAGATATTTCCCTCAGGCCCTTTCTTAGTCAATCCAACTCACATCCCACCTGAGACAACTACTGTTCTAATTTTGTCCTGACCATACATTCATTTTCCATTATATAAAACTTCATATAGTTGGTACCACAGAACATGTATTCTTTTATCTAAGACTTCTGTCATTCAGCATGATGTCTTTGAGAACTGCTTCTCTTTTAGACCTCCAATTTTGTAATTCAGCGCTAGGAGGATGCTCCCAGACCAATTAAAAAAAAAAAAAAAA
>SJYX01001658.1:0-52145 GCA_006410675.1 Oreotragus oreotragus | reverse complement strand
GAACCTGTGTCTCTTGCATCGGAAGGCAGATCCTTTACCACTGAGCCACCAGGAAGCCCACTTCTGTTGTTTATACTCTGGTTTTTGGCCATGAGGCATGTGGGATCTCCTGACATTTTAACTGTGGCTTGGTGTGGGTCTCTTTGGGGACATCTTGTTTGGGACTCACTGCTTTCTGGACTTGGCTGTCTGGTTTCTTTGCCAGATTAAGAGACTTATTAAGTAAGTTTTAATAAGCAATAATTTAATAACTTATTAAATAAGCTTCAATTATTGTCTTGAGTATTAATTATTTACTATTAATAATAATAATCCCAAGCAAAACATAAAATAAAACAAATAATCTATTTTTCTTAAAACTCTATTTTTATTTTACTCTACTGTAAATAAAAATCCAAAGGAAGTAATGTGTAATATAAACCAATGGAAAAACCCAACATAAGGATCAAAGGAAGGAAGGGCCTAGAAGCAATCACATTCCAATCCATAAGCACATTTAGTGCCTAGATCTTGGTTCCTAAATATTTTCTCCAATAAATAGAACCAGGGTTTCTTTGAGAAGCAGTCAACTGCACAGCAGGTACAGGGTAAATAAAAGAGCCTGGAGCATCTGGTGGTGTCAGGAAGGAAGGACTCAGAAGAGTATGGGCATAAAGAGTATTAGGATGACTCCTGAAAGAGCTCCTGATGTCCTAAGCTGAAACAATTTGAGCAACAAAACAAATATAGTAAGTAACCTACACACAAAACTGCAAGTTTCGAACTTGCAAAACTGAGAACGTGCATTCTATCAATGTCAAGTATGCGTGAAACTGTGAGGCTCCTACTGCTGACGATCTTTCAGCTCCACCATCTCCCATCTTCTCTCCCTCCTCTAGTCAGCGACTCTTCTTGCCTGTTGTACTACTATACTTTTAAAGGTCCTGTACTGTTTAAGATTAAAAAGTTTATTTTCTGCGTTTGTTTTTATTTGTGTGAAAAGTATTATAAACCTGTTATAGCACAGTACTATTTGACTGGTTGTGTTAGTTAGGCAACTAGGCTAACTTTGTCAGACTTACAAATTGGACTTAGGAACGTGCTCTGAAAATGGAGCTTGTTCGTATGTATGGGACTTACTATAACAGTGCTGGATAACCTACAGAAAAAAATTATACCTATTAGTTCAAACAAGGAAAGAAAGAAGGGAGGGAATGAGTAGCTCTCCCTTCCCAAAGAATTCCATTATTTTACTCTACTGTAAATAAAAATTCAAAGGAAGTAATGTGTAATATAAACCAATGGAAAAACCCAACATAAGGATCAAAGGAAGGAAGGGCCTAGAAGCAATCACATTCCAATCCATAAGCACATTTAGTGCCTAGATCTTGGTTCCTAAATATTTTCTCCAATAAATAGAACCAGGGTTTCTTTGAGAAGCAGTCAACTGCACAGCAGGTACAGGGTAAATAAAAGAGCCTGGAGCATCTGGTGGTGTCAGGAAGGAAGGACTCAGAAGAGTATGGGCATAAAGAGTATTAGGATGACTCCTGAAAGAGCTCCTGATGTCCTAAGCTGAAACAATTTGAGCAACAAAATAAATATAGTAAGTAACCTACACACAAAACTGCAAGTTTCGAACTTGCAAAACTGAGAACGTGCATTCTATCAATGTCAAGTATGCGTGAAACTGTGAGGCTCCTACTGCTGACGATCTTTCAGCTCCACCATCTCCCATCTTCTCTCCCTCCTCTAGTCAGCGACTCTTCTTGCCTGTTGTACTACTATACTTTTAAAGGTCCTGTACTGTTTAAGATTAAAAAGTTTATTTTCTGCGTTTGTTTTTATTTGTGTGAAAAGTATTATAAACCTGTTATAGCACAGTACTATTTGACTGGTTGTGTTAGTTAGGCAACTAGGCTAACTTTGTCAGACTTACAAATTGGACTTAGGAACGTGCTCTGAAAATGGAGCTTGTTCGTATGTATGGGACTTACTATAACAGTGCTGGATAACCTACAGAAAAAAATTATACCTATTAGTTCAAACAAGGAAAGAAAGAAGGGAGGGAATGAGTAGCTCTCCCTTCCCAAAGAATTCCACTTAATAAATGCAGAATGAAGAAAATAGAACGTAAGCATCAGAACACCGCAATAATGATTACTGTAGCTAAGATTCACTGATGGGTACTAAAATCAGTAAATGAAATGAGAAACAGGATATCAGCACAGTCTCAAAATACATCCACCAAGATACTTATTAATCAAATTATAAAGAGAAAAACAATAACTTTACAGTGGAGAAATCCAACATACTCTAGATGAACCAAGCAATCAAGGTTAACATCACCATTACAGCATGCTGCTTCTGTAGCAAACTTATTAAAAATATACAGCCTCAATCTAACCATAAGAAAACATCAGAGAAGCCCAAATTTAGAGACCGTCTACAAAATAACCAACCAGTACTCTTTCAGCTTGAAGGTCATGAAAGACAAGCAAAGACTGAGACGCTCACATATTACAAGGGACTGAGGCAACATAACTCAATGCAATGTGGGATCCTGGACTGGATCCTGGAACCAAAAAAGAACACTGGTGGGAAAATTGGCAAAATCTGAATAAAAGTCTGTAGTTCAGCTAATAGTATTGAACCAATATTATTTTTTTAGTTTTAATAATCTTATCGTGGTTAGTTAACATTGGTGGATGGCAGGTGATGGGTATCGTTCCCTCTGTACTGTTTTTGCAACTTTTCTCTAAGTCTAGAATGTCTCAAAAAGAAAAGTTAAAAAAACAAAAAACAACCAAGGGCATTAACTGTTTTGAAATGTAAAATCATACATGCGTTTTACGACACGGTCTTTAATCACAGAAGATACAAGAGTTAAGGTTTAACTACTACAAAAATTCAAACTTGGGAAAACTCAAGAAATAGGAACGGCTAAACATAAATGGAGGAGGATGGAAAATTCTTCTAGACAAGAATGCTGGCTCTGTTCAGGCATTTTCTGTTTTGCATGCTAAGCACATCCTCTGAAGAATGCAGCACGCATTGACCACTGGCTTTATATACCAAACCCTGCTAACAAGACCTTCTCACAGCAGCTCCACTGAAGTATTTCAAGTCATGCAGTTTTAAAAGAACTCTTTAAAACTTTCCTAAGTAGGTACCAACCCAATTGCTTTTAGCTAAAATTGTTTTTTCTCAGTTTTAAATGTCACATTCTACTAATAACCAACAACCTAGGAGACTCTTAAAATGAAAAACTAATAACCTTTTTGGAATATACATACATATTTGCACATTCACGTCTATAGGCATGTGCAGGTGCATATATATGCACCAGCTGTATATATACACATACATATGCATACATGTGAAACTAGATGGAATCTATGAAATCATTGCCAAAGTGATACCAACCGAGGTCTAAAAATTGTGACAATTTTATGTATAGCATATTTTAAATATTTAAAACATCTTGTTCTCTTTCTATCTATTGGCACAAGGGAGAGATATCTGAACTCTAAACTTGTAAAGCAATGAAGAACTCACACAACACAGCCTGTGAGAACACAAATGGCTACCATCCCGTTGGCAGGCAATTTGGTGATATCTAGCAAAATCTGAAATATGGGCTTTGATTCAGCAATCCCACTTATGGAAACTATAAATACCAGCACAAAATTATGTACAAGGTTTATTCAACTCAGCATTGCCTGTAATGGCAAGAGATCAGGACAAAATGAGGTGTCCTATCAGTAAAGTAGATTTTAATGGCAGCTGGTATATGTGATCCCTTTCCCTTGGCCCTTCCTCTGCAATTCTGATGTATCATTCATCTTCCTTCATTCCTTTGTTTTCAATTTCTTTTTACATTGGACTCTTCTTCTAAGCACACAAACAACCCAGTCTGTCCCATTTTTGTTGTTGTTGGTTTGTTTTTAATTTTACAGGGCTCTAGAGGATGCGTAGGGAAATATCTCTGCAAGTTATGCCTCACTAGGAAAATGTCCATTCTAATTTTTCTGGGATAGTTTCTGGAGTTTTTCCTTTTTCTTGGAGCCACCATTCTTGCTTCCCTGATAGCTCAGTTGGTAAAGAGTCCACCTGCAAGGCAGGAGACCCTGGTTCAATTCCTGGGTCAGGAAGATCTGCTGGAGCAGGGATAGGCTACCCACTCCAGTATTCTTGGGCTTCCCTTATGGCTCAGCCGGTAAAGTATCTGCCTGCAATGCGTGAGAGACCTGGGTTCAGTCCCAGGGTTGGGAAGATCCCCTGGAGAAGGGAAAGGCTATCCACTCCAGTATTCTGGCCTGGAGAATTCGATGGACTATATAGTCAATGGGGTCACAAAGAGTCGGACAGGACTGAGCGACTTTCACTTTCTGTTATTGCTAGCAGACGCCTCTTAAAGTCCACTGCTGAGTGGGTCCGCCTTGGAAGAGATTTTCCTCTTTTTCTTTGGGGACCCTCTTGTTTCCTGACTCTTCAGGGTCTTTAACTGATTCCTCTTTGGGAAAACTTGGAAAGACTTCTACAGCCAGCTATCTCTTCAATATTGCTACTAACTAGCTCCTCCTTGGAAAAAAAGATTTCTTTTTCTTAGGTTTGGAGGTGATAAGATGGGTCTTCCATTCCATTCTCCCATGGAGCCTCCTCAGGCTTTTGCTTTTTCTTCTTTTGGGGTCTTTTACTTGTCTCCTCATTCCTCCGGGGTACTACTGTTTTCTGAAGATGCCAGGGCAATCACAGCCAGCCTTTTCCTTATTCAAGTGTTTCTTCTCCAGTTTCTAGTTTCCTAGTAATCTCAGCAACTATTTCATCTGCCTGAATCATTGCCTCCTTCATGACATGCAGATTTCTTTCGTGGAATCTCTCCAGTCTAATACACAGAAGGATAGTCCCTCCTCAACTTGTTCTCAAAGCTTCTCCCCAAATACACTGGTGGGTACCTCAGAGAAGCAATCAATTTGTGAGGCAATACTGCCTTTATTTTGCCAGGTATTAGGAGAGGTGGCCTCTGTTCTTGGCAGCTGCTTGGCCAATGAAGGTAGAGTGGAAAATGAGTCTGGAAATCTGATCCCTTTGCTGGACCCAGGAAATCACTCAGACACTAGGACTGGCCATCAACCCTATAGCAAGAGGCCTGTTTAAGTGACAGAGCCCTGATCAACCATCACCATGAATGTCCCATTCTAAGAGTACTTTTCCTTTACCCTGGCAACCCAAGATATCCTTTTACTTTCCTCCAACCACAACTACTTACTTCTTGAGTAACCTACATACTATGTCCTTTTTTCATGAATATAATTCAGTTGGAGGAACAACCTTCCCCTAACATTTTTGACCATTTTCAGCCTTAGCTTTTTAACTTCTATTTATTTACTGATGATCTGGGGGCTTTGCTGAGTCTTCACAGCTATCTGGGCTTCTCTCCAGTTGCAGCAAGCAAGGGCTACCCTCTAGTCTTGGTGTGCAGGATTCTCATTGTGGTGGCGTCTCTTGCAGAGCACGGACTCTAGGGGGCAAGGGCATCAGAAGCTGTGGCACGTGGGTCAGCAGTTATGGTTCCTGGGCTCTAGAGCACAGGCTCAGCAGTTGTGGCACACAGGCTCAGATGCTCCACAGCATGTGGGATCTCCCCAGATCAGGGATCAGACCCGCGTCACCTGCACTGGCAGGCAGATTCTTTACCACTGAGCCACCAGGGAAGTAGCTGTGGCACGTGGTTCAGCAGTTATGGTTCCTGGGCTCTAGAGCACAGGCTCAGCAGTTGTGGCACACAGGCTCAGATGCTCCACAGCATGTGGGATCTCCCCAGATCAGGGATCAGACCCGCGTCACCTGCACTGGCAGGCAGATTCTTTACCACTGAGCCACCAGGGAAGTCCCACTTAGGGACATTTTAAAGAAATGTTTGGTTAAGTCATTTTAAAAATCAATTTTTAAAACAGTATTATACTACTTCAGATAAACTACCTTACCTAGTATATCTGCTCCTCCATTCACATCTCCAATTAGGCCTGAACCACGGAGCCACCAGGGAAGCCCCCAGCCTTGGCATTTTTATAATACATTTTCAACAGAAAATGTCATTTAACATAAGAAGTTTCTTTTTACCAATTTTACCTGAAGCCCCCCAATAAAAAATTTCTGTTAGTGATACAGTATAATACTCTTCTGCTTTCAGCTTTAAACTAATCTCTAAACTAGATTTGAGGACCATTGAAAAGGTGTCAGGTGAGGCTTCAGTGTAAGCTGTGGCATTAGATCGGCCTTGACAGAGTACTACTGGTGGTTAACCTAAGCAGGATACAAATGCGTATGCGGGAAAGCTATAAAGAAAAGCAACTGGATGCAAACGTGTAGAGTTAGGAAAAGGTCAGAGATTAAAGTTTGTGAAAGCTGATGGGTGGATGGTACTTACAGACATGAAACTTGAGTTACCTAGATTAAGCAGAGCAGAGGGCTGAGCTTTAAGCCCTAGAGAACTCCAACATTTAGAAGTCCAAAATCAGCAAAGGAAAAGGACCTGTGAAGAATACCAGAGACTGGGGGGTTGGCGGGAGTGGAGAGGGGTTGGGGAGAAGTATCCTGGTGAAAGTGAAAAAAACCATTTCAAGAAGCAGAGAGTATTCCAATGTATCAAATGCTGCTACAATGTAGCAAGGGAATTTTTCATGTTTAGAAAGATGGATATTTTGGATAATTGTAAAAAAGGCACACTGGTGCAGTAAGTGGAATTAAAGTCTCAGAGGAATAGGATGAACAGAAAAAAAAACACATTCTTCAAACATGCTAAAGTCTGTCCCCACCTCGAGGTCTTTGCAGCTGCTATTTGACCATCCTGAAACACATATTCCTCTGGACCTTCCCAAGCACCCATACATCATCTTTTCAGGGCACAAGTCACCACTTCCAAGAGAAATTCCTTAACTACCCCTTCTTACTACTATTCTCTAGCCCTTTACTTTGTTTTATAAAAACAGTACGTAACACTACTTGAAATTCCATGCTTTCATTTATTTGTTTCTGTGTTGATTTTTTTCCCAACAAAAATACAATAAACAAAGGAATAAACATGTACAAATACTTCTTTTTAAGTTTTTTAAGAACAACATGTATATTTTTCTAGGTGCACCAGTCTTGGCAGATATTCCATTACAGTTATCCCTTGTTATCTGCAGGGGATTGTTCCAGAACTCCCTGTGGATACCAAAATCTATAGATGCTCAAGTTCCTTATATTAAATGGTACAGTATACCTGAAGATATAACCTTGTTGACTACTCTCTCACAGTGAGAAATCTGCAATAAAGCAACAAAAAAGGTCCATAAATTTATAATCATGGGCAAATCTCCTTTACTGTCATTCTTCTGCCATAGTTTCCCTGGTTTTCTCACACAACATTTTCACCTTAACCTTATTTAACACACACAAAAAAATGTGCTAGTAAAATTAATATTACGAGCATACTCTTAATAGAGCTAGGTCATCCTCAAAGTTCTTAGACAAATTAAAGTTGAAAAACATATTACTATAGAGACGGTCTAGTCCCACTGCTGTCAGACATGGAAACCAAGACTAGTGTGTTTGTTCAATGCAATCCACATGTGAACTCTAAACCCAGGCTTTTGCAAAGTTAGAGAAAGACATCTGACTAATAACAAAGACTTAAGTAAATAGTAAAATACGTCCTGGTTATGAGGCATATTTCACAAACTTAGCCCTTTTGGGGTAGGGGAGAGGCTGCTCTGGGTCTCTGCTGCTACACACGGCTTCCTCTAGTGGCAGCGCGCAGGGGCTTCCTCTAGCGGCAGTGTGCAGCTTTCTCGTGGTGGTGGCTTGTCTTGCAGAGCGTGGACTCTAGAGTGCACAGGCTTCAGTGGCTGCGGCGCATGGCCTCCACTAGTTGTGGTACACAGGCTTAGCTGCCCCACAGTACGTGGAATCTTCCCAAACCAGGAGTCTAATCCATCTCCCTTGCACTGGCTGGTGGATTCTTAACCACTGGACTAGCAGGGGAAGTCCTATTAAGACTTTATCTCATTTACTGGCTCCATGTCCACAGTAGAAACAAACTGGATTTTATTTTAAAAACCTCTCTTGGGAACACCTAACTTAGTATCCCGGAGGACACAACTCCCCTGTTCAAATCCATCTGTTAATCAGTTTATAACTAGTCAGAGAATGGAAAAAATGTAAAGTTAGGCCTACTGTTAAAAATACTTTGCAGTGGGAGCAAAGCTATGGAATATTTATTTACTTCTTACTGTTTTGAGCACATTTCAAAGATCAATGAAATGATTCTAAATGCCTCCACCTACTAGAGCTGAGAAACAGGCCACTTACATTATGTCAAAAGAATCTAACATCTAAAACAAATAATGCATTTGACAAACATGTTCTGAGAGACCACTATGTGCTAGGCACCTTTTTCTAAGTGCTAGGGGCACGGCAGTAAATAAACCTCATGGATTTTACATTCTTAGTGGAGAGAAACAAAATAAAGAAGTAAATGACTTCATATTTTAGAGGTATCATAAGAGCTATCTAAGGGGACTTCCCTGATGTTCCAGTGGCTAAGAATCTGAGCTTCCAGTGCAGGGGGCCTGGGTTTATTCTTAGTGAACTAGACCCACATGCCACAACTAAATATCCTGTGTGTCACAACTGAGACTCAGTACAGCCACATAAATTAAAAACAAAATAAAAAAAAAAAAAGAGTTATCTGAGTATTTAAACCATGATAAGTAATTTGGAGAAAGAGACCAGAAAAAAAGAGATAAAGATGTAAATAACTCAACTGTATTCATTTAGGTGGTCTGTTTGTTTTATGACAGAGTAGATTTTCTAATGTAACAAGGTTCCTTTATAATCAGTTCCCTTTATAAATATTCCACTTTATAAGATATATAGACTATAACTTCAAATATTTTTAATTATTAGTATATCTCCACTCTTAGAATATATTATTATTTATATTTACAACTTATTTTGTAACAAGTTCTTGGTCAAGAATATAATTTATAATGAACTAACACCAGGCCATTTTAGCTAAACACACTTCACTTTTGGATACTGCTTTATGAAGGTTTTGAGGAAGTTGTTATGCCGTTGCCCAGCCATGTCCGACTCTTTGCTACTGACCCCATGGACTGCAGCCTGCCAGGCTCCTCTATCCATGGAATTTTCCAGGCAAGAATACTAGAGTGGGTTGCCACTTCCTTTTGTGTTTTTAAAGTAAAGCCCTATTAAATTGTGAAGCTCCCCAGCAGTGAACTAAGGATTTCAGGTGGCAATGATTTTCAATTCTTAAAAACATAGTTAGGTTCACTGATCACCCCATCCTAAATTCATATAATGTAAATCAAATAGAAACAGCCTAAGTGAAATTGAAATCTTGGTCATTAGTATGACAATCAAGATGTAACAATGCTTGACTCTGTTTTCCTATAAAACTTGAAAAATGAGTAATACAAAATGAACTATTTGGGAAGAGCTCAAATTTCCAATTTAAAAAAAGCATTAGTTTTACCAAAAAAATGTACACATACTATTTCATTTTATTCTCTTCTGGTTGTCTAGCACTTCAATTTGGATAAGAAAGCTTATAAAACAAACTGAAGATTTTCATAGGATAAAGCTTACCTTCAGACTGGTATGAGAACGTGGTTGACTTAATTCCTGAAATTTCCATTGTTCTGATCCAGGGGTCTCGCCGCCTTTCTGAGTGTCAGGTGTAAGCAATCCGTCTCCAGAAGGTAAAGGGAAAATCCCTAATGATATAGGACGTTCTTTTCTATTTGGAGAGGGCAGAAGAACTAAGCATTAATTCATTTTTAAGTTTTATTCATCACGACTGTAAGTAATAAGCCTGGGCTGTCACTGCTTTAGAGTCATCAGTCTTAAATAATGTGTGCCTATCTGAACAAGTAGACTTACCAAAGAAAATGGACGAAGTCTCAGAACTTAAATTAAGCTCCAAGAAATCAATTAAGAAAGGTAGTAAAAACAATAGTTTAGAAAATCTAAAGTTACTGCTGAGTTCCTTGCTCAGGAAGCAGTCTGTGGTGTGGTTTCACAGCAAGGGAAGCTGCTACAGTTTCACTCATGCTTAGGTCAGCCCTAGGGAACTGCAAATGACCCCCACTCCTGCTTCTCTAGGCTTTCCAATTTCTCATATTAATCCCTAAATACTTACCCAAGTCTCTTTAGGGTGTGTTTTTTCTGCCTTGAGGAAAATGAATACATGGTTTAAATCAGGCCTACTGATTATATAGTCAAAAGAACACGTACAAAAAAATGTTGCCTGCCATTTCAATCAAGAAAGAATAGAATGCTGTCTGCCATTCAGCCATTAGCCACTGTAGCCAGTCTGGATGGAGAGCCCTGAGAGGAATTCAGGATGGAGAAGAACGGGATACTGATCCTAGATAGTTAAGCTGCATATCAAAGAAATAATTTCAGTGAGCCCAGACTCCTCCATCTTCCCAAGCATAGAAAAGCACTAATCATTAATTTGAGATGTCTGTCTTTTGTAATTAGCAAAAACTCCTGAGTATCCGAGGTCCTCCCTTGCTTGTTTGGAACAGTTCCTCAGAGCTATCTGAGAGGCTGCCCTGAGGGACTATGGTCCTTAGAAACGTCCCTGAGTAAAGCATAATTCTCAGCTTTTAGGTTGGGCTTTTTTTGCCTCCAGAGTTTTATCCCCTAAAGTAGGAAAACTGTATTTTTCTACACGAACTCATATTTTTCTGTATGAGCTCCTTTTCATCACTGTATGTATGACAATCCAACTGTCAGTTTTTCCAAACAAGGATGCCCAAAGATTCTATCAAAAACTGTAGAGTTTCCAATGCTTTGTGGGAAATTTCAGTGAATAAGCGTTTCAATTTTAATAATAGAACTTGAACAAGAAACACATCCTTTGTTACTACAAAGGGTTTTTAAAGAGTAGAAACAAGCCCGGTTCTTCCTAGGTCATTAACTCAAAAGGAAATTCGCTAGAAACCAGACACTAAAGGTTTGGAGCTTCTAGTAAAACTGTAAGAACAGGAACACTGAGGTTATACATAAAAGTTGGAAAATATTCAGTTTTGCTAAATAAATCTTTATTCTGTAAGCTTATCTTTATACCAAGAAACTTTAAGCCACTTTTGAAATGTGCCCTCGTTGAACACAAAGGGTACATTGCTTTCATTCCTAATAACAATCAGGAAGAATTAGTACAACTGCCAAACACCTTAAAGATTAGGTGAAGCAAAAGGGTTGAGAGATTGCATTCTATTAAAGTTGAATGCACAAAGAAACAGAACAGGACTTTTCTCTGTCAGAGTTAACTACTCATCACTTCTTCACATTTAGGGTACTTTTCCTATTTGATTTGGGAGAAAAATTCAAACACACATAGGCAGCACAATAAAAGGTTAGATTTTAAACCCAACCTAAGCTTGTTATGACAAGCTTAGGTTATTTGCCAGAACCACCAAATTACAAAGCAGTCAGCTATTCTGTTTATACAAGTTATTCCCAACTGCTGGTTCAGCGAAAAAGCTTTCATAAGTCCAGAGCAAAAAGAGGCATTATTTATTATATCCTTACTGGATAATACAGAACACATTATACACATACATGTTTCCACTTATTGTAGAACCTGTTCTTTCTTGAGAATGACTCACCCCTCTCCCCCATCTTTTCTGCTTGATTTTAAAATGCCCTTTATTTCATCAAACGATGGTGACAATGACCAGAAATTTGGGACAGGCAACATATTTTGGGAATTGAAAATTTAAGGATCTTAGACTTACTAGATTACTTATTCTTTTTAACATATTTTGATGACTTAAGCAAAAAAGTGACCAAGAATCAGATGGAATTTAATGGAACGCTCTCTGACCCCAAATGCAAAGAAAAGTAATACAAACTTCATTCTAATTTATCACACTGCCAACAGAAATAAAAACACAGGCCAGTCATGAGAGTTATATCCCTTTATGAATGAGGACACAATCATTTTTCATACATGTCAAACACTGGAAAAGTGTAAAACTACTGGGGGAAGGAGTCAGCTTGGAGTCCAAGCTTTACTTTCCCATTTCTGTTAACTACAAAATCTACAGTTCAAAATACGAGTAGAATTCAGATCTTTACATTGTTTTTATTTTCCTCCAGAAACTGCTCTACAGAGGGGGAACTTTTCTTCAGAAATTGATAGCTGTCAAGAGAGTCAATGGTGCTCTAGGTTATACTGCTTCAACTCTGGAAAAATAGTATTACTACATACCACTCTTTCCTGTTTTTTTTAACTGACTTGGAGGGAGGAAGGACATATGCATGTTAGTTTGAGTCCTATTTTCAAAAGGAAACCCTGAAAAGACAACATTAGGTCCTGTATGTATACTGGTATGTATATTTGATACTCTCTATATTAAATATATATTATATATTTATATAAATTAACTATATATTTAACTATATATTAAATGTTTCAGTAAAACTCACAGAAGAAACCAAAGAATGAAAATACATGTGGGAAAATATCAAGTGGCAGATTTAAACACCAGGTGTTTCAATAATGATACTACTGTCAAGAAACAAAGCTATCAGAATCAGCCATCAGAATCCTTATTACATCTATTTTTTAAACTGCCATACATCCATTTTTAAATTGGTTATTTAAATGTTACCTACTTGCATAAATAACTTCACAAATATGTCTTTAAATATTTTTATTTCCATTTAAAACAAATAATCATTAATAAAATCTACTATACATGTGTATAAAGAGTAGTAAAAAGATTACATTTGTCCAACACCTACCAATGTGGCAAGCACTGAAATGGATGATTTATTTACATATTCTCATTTAGTCCTCACAAGGAAATAAGAATTATTTTTCCTGTTTTCAGATTAGGAAAAGTGATGCTCAGAGACTTTGGGGACTAGTAATTGGAAGAAATGGGATTCAAAGTCAGGCCTGTTTTGACTCCAAGACCCATGTACATTTCCTGGAACTATTACTTTTTGACAACTGCGCTTCAGTCATGTTTGAGTCTTTGCAACCCTATGGACTGTAGCCTATCAGTTTCCTCTGTCCATGGGATTCCCCAAGCCAAAATACTGGAGATCTGGATTGCCACACCCTCCTCCAGGGGATATTTCCGACCCAAGGATCGAACTCATCTTTCTTAAGTCTCCTGCACTGGCAGGTGGGTGCTTTACCACTAGCACCACCTGGGAAGCCAATCTTAATGTTAAAGACTTTGCTATCTTTCTTCAGTCAGATTAACAGCAACTTTCATGTCAAGAAACTTTTTGAATTTAATCATAAGTTATTTTATGAATAAAATAGCTAGAGCTGACATAGTTTTACTAAAAATGGAGTAAATATAAATGATTATGAAAATTATTTACTTGTTTAATTTACAATATATCTTTAACTGATTAAATACAAAATAATCATCTCACGAATTTTTTAAACGGCTCAATGGGGTAAGAAGCTCAAAGGAGGAAACTCGGGTACAGAGATTAAGTAATTTGCCAAAAGTCCCATAACTCACGTGTGGCAGAGCATTTGTAGCCTGGTAGTCCAACTCTGAACCTCTTATCCACTGCATATTACTGCCTTCATAAATGGAACTGAAACCTAGGACAGCCCTTTAAAATTAACCTTACTTTAATAGTCTATATGTTCTTGAGTTTCAATTTCCTAAAAGCCTATATATACATACACACAAATCCTTTATGTACTAAAATGCACACAAAGCAAAAATATTGCTCCCAGTTTTTATAAAATCAGAAAAAAAATAAATAAATGACCAAGTTTTAAGACCACAGATGAAGTTAAATTCCGGACCTTAAACTAATGTTGAACATGAGGATGAGGGAACTTACTACTTTAATTTCTCTTTAAGTTCACAATTAGGAGTCGAGTTTTAAGTAAACATTTACATAATAAAAGCTATACATTAAGAACCTTCATTTAAAAACCACACACAAAGCAGAAATCTCAACAAATCAAATTTTTATCTTGGTGAGTTAGAAAACAAAAGAAACCACAACATTAAACCTCTAAAATATAGAAAATGGTTCTTAGAGCATGCAAGTACAGTGACCAGCAGAAACGGTACAGAGATTAATGATATCCCCACAAGCAGGCATGGATATCTGTTACACAAGTCTACAAAGAAAAGGCAACATCTGACAAAACAATAGTGAATAGGCTTTGTAAAGCTTTCCAACTTTGATGCATAAATAATTGGGAGAAAAAATGAATTCCTTGCCCTAAAAGGTTTAAATCCTTTCACTTCAAATATATTTTGCTGTAGGAGGAAAATATTTAAATTGTCAGTTCCCATGAACTGCTATCAAAAACTGCAAAAAGGATGCCTGAACTTGCAACAGTCAAAGGATCACTGGAACAAAATAAACACCTATGGCCTGTGTCTAATCAACTACAAGTCCCACCATAAAGATATTTGCTTGTAAATGCTCAGATGCTCTCATGCAGGGGTTGTGTACATTTGGACCCAATGCTCTACTCCTATTTTCCCTTTACTGGTTGAACCCTCTGCTTAAAACAAGACCACTCTGACCTTGTATTTGTGTATAAGTACAATCTAAAAATCCTTTTCTTAAGTGGGTGGTTTCCAAACACAAAGCATATCCCTAAGCCATAGCCTATAAATTACTATATATAAGAATAGAAGTCTTAGCTTCAGGCCATTTTCCTTCCATTGTTTCAATCTGCAACATGAATGGTTACAAAGAAGACCTACAAAGCTAAAAATAAAAGAACAACTAAAAAAGGACTTCTAAGAGAGACTGAAGTACCTGCGTATCCTTGGTAGGTTCTGCGTCAAAGCTGGCACTCCGGTAGAAATAGAGAAGTGCACAAGCAGCAAAACGGAGAGAGACACCAGGATAGCAGAATTAACGACCACCGCCCCGCCAACAAAGCCAAACACAAACAGCAGCATGCACCCAGGACTCATGGCGCTGTGCTGGCATGGTGAAGCGCCCGGCCCACGAGGCCTACACGGGGGCCAAAGGGGTATCTCTGTAGTGAGGATCTGTCATTCAGCTGCCGCCACAAAAACAATGCCAGCAGCAGCAGCTTTCCACTCCATCCTGCTGCAGCTCCGAAGCGCTGACGTCATCCTGCTCTCACAGCCTCATAACCATAGAGCTGCTGCTCCTAGCATTTATGCAGCAATCCAGAGCAGAGGCCAGCCTATTAACTATTTTCCTCCCCACTAAGAGGCCTGGCTTAGCTCATTGGCTACAATGCTTGGAGATCTACATAATTTATTCACACTCCTACATCAAACAGAAGGCTAGCTAATCCTTTTAAACATGGCTCTCTGTAGCAAAAATGACTTTTAAACCAATTATACAGGAGAAATGAAAAGTTTACAGCATTCTGACAAATGAAAATTTTAAACCTACTACAATCTTTGTTAAGTATCAGAAAACAATGGCTATCAATTTACCTTTTCATTAGTGAAAGCTGTTTTATTTTTCTATGCTACCCCCTCCTATAGCATTCCAACTACAGCAGGGAGAGAGCTAACTATTGTTTGAGGATTAAACAACAGAGAGAAACAGAAACAGATTATTTTATTTTCCTTTTTCCCAAGGCAAAAATGTATAAAAAAAGCTTACCTAATTCTACTATGAGCTGTGGATTCTAGTTGATCACTCCCTGAGATCTGATGAAGTTTTGTTCTTTCTAAGTGTTCCATATAATTATGGATCATCTATTTTGAAGAAACAAAAGAACACAAAAAATTTTAAGACTAATACCTGGAAAAAAAGTATAACATTTTAACAAGGGAAACCTTTTCATATAAATTTCTTATTTATCGGACTACCCATGTTCCATATAAAAGAATATTAAGGATGAAATTTTATTTTATTCTCAAAGGGATATGCAAATGTTTACATTTAAGGATGCTAGAGTCCAGAAAAGTAGCCAACATTTTGCTTAACATAGCAAAATTTTTTTACAATTGCTAAAGTGGGAAACAACAAAGAAATTAACTTGAAACTTGAGTAAAGATAATTTTCAAATTAATACCAAAATATTTATTTATTTTTGCTACAGATTTAGTTCAAAGAATGCTAAAATATTCTCTCCTATGTTAGACTGCTAACTTACTGGAATCATTACTTAATATAATCATATAAAAATGGCAGCAAACTTAAATGAAAAATCAGAGCACATTAACTCTAATAAGGAACCGTAAGACACAAGCTGAATATAGCAATGAAAACTTCAAGAATATCAAGTGTAAAACCTGTCAAGAAATTCTACAGTCTGATCTGATTCCTTTTTTTTTTCCTTTGGCTGCACTGGGTCTTAGTTTTAGCATGTGGGGTCTAGTTCCCTGACCAGAGATGGAATTCAGGCCTGCTGCATTGGCAGCATGGACCAACAGGGAAGTCCCTCATTTGATTCTTGATATAGTTCCACTTTTAAGAGACCCCAAACTGGTACTAAAACATGTAAAATGCAACAATTTCAGTCATAAAATCAAAAAGCCTTTGCTAGATATTGATCTGAATAAGAAAAAAATGAATACGAAAAATTATGTTAGCAATTTCAATTTCAGTTCAGTTCAGTTGCTCAGTCCTGACTCTTTGCGACCCCATGGACTGAAACACGCCAGGCCTCCCTGTCCATCACCAACTCCCAGAGGTTGCTCAAACTCAGGTCCATCGAGTCGGTGACGCCATCCAACCATCTCATCTTCTGTTGTCCCCTTCTCCTCCTGCCTTCAATCTTTCCTAGCATCAGGGTCTGTTCAAATGAGTCAGCTCTTTGCATCATGTGGCCAAAGTATTGGTGCTTCAGCTTCAGCAGCAGTCTTTCCAATGAATATTCAGGACTGATTTCCTTTAGGATGGACTGATTTGATCTCCTTGCTGTTCAAGGGACTCTCAAGAGTCTTCTCCAACACTACAGTTCAAAAGCATCAATTCTTCAGCGTTCAGCTTTCTCTATGGTCCAACCCTCACATCCATACATGACTACTGGAAAAACCATAGCTTTGACTAGATGGACCTCTGTCGGAAAAGGAATGTCTCTGCTTTTTCATATGCTGTCTAGGTTTGTCATTGCTTTTTTCCCAGGGAGCAAGCATCTTTTACTTTCATGGCTGCAGTTAACATCCACAATGATTTTGGAGACCAAGAAAACAAAGTCTGCCACTGTTTCCATTGTTTCTCTATTTGCCATGCCACGATGGATCCAGATGCCATGATCTTAGTTTTTAGAATGCTGGTTTTAAGGCAGCATTTTCACTCATTCTCTTTCACTTTCATCAGTTCCTCTTCACTTTCTGCCATAAGGGTAGTGTCATCTGCTTAACTGACGTTGTTGATAATTCTCCCAGAAATCTTAGACTCCAACCTGTGCTTCATCCAGTCTGGCATTTCTCATGATGTACTCTGCATATAAGTCAAATAAGCAGGGTGACAATATACAGCCTTGACGAACTCTTTTCCTAATTTGGAACCAGTCTGTTGTTCCATGTCCGGTTCTAACTGCTGCTTCTTGATCTGCATACAGGTTTCTCAGGAGGCAGGTAAGGTGGTCTGGTATTCCCATCTCTTGAAGAATTTTCCATAGTTTGTTGTGATCAACACAGTCAAAGGCTTTAGCATAGTCAATGAAGCAGAAGTAGGTCCTTTTCTGGAATTCTTCTGCAGTTTCTATGATCCAATGGATACTGGCCACTTGATATCTGGTTCCTCTGCCTTTTCTAAACACAGCTTAAACATTTGGAAGTTCTCATATCACACAGTGTAGAAGCTTAGCTTGGAGAATTTGGAGCAGTACTTTGCTAGCATGTGAGATGAGTGCAATTGTGTGGTAGCTTGAACATTTTGAACATTTAGTTTGAACATTGCCTTTCTTTGGGAATGAAATGAAAACTGAGCTTTCCTAGTGGTGGCCACTGCTGAGTTTTCCAAATTTGCTGGCATACCGAGTGTGGTACTTTTACAGCATCATCTTTTAGGATTTGAAATAGCTCAACTGGAATTCCATCACCTCCACTAGCTTTGTTCGTCTACAAGTCCCACCATAAAGATATTTGCTTGTAAATGCTCAGATGCTCTCATGCAGGGGTTGTGTACATTTGGACCCAATGCTCTACTCCTATTTTCCCTTTACTGGTTGAACCCTCTGCTTAAAACAAGACCACTCTGACCTTGTATTTGTGTATAAGTACAATCTAAAAATCCTTTTCTTAAGTGGGTGGTTTCCAAACACAAAGCATATTCCTAAGCGATAGCCTATAAATTACTATATATAAGAATAGAAGTCTTAGCTTCAGGCCATTTTCCTTCCATTGTTTCAATCTGCAACATGAATGGTTACAAAGAAGACCCACAAAGCTAAAAATAAAAGAACAACTAAAAAAGGACTTCTAAGAGAGACTGAAGTACCTGCGTATCCTTGGTAGGTTCTGCGTCAAAGCTGGCACTCCGGTAGAAATAGAGAAGTGCACAAGCAGCAAAACGGAGAGAGACACCAGGATAGCAGAATTAACGACCACCGCCCCGCCAACAAAGCCAAACACAAACAGCAGCATGCACCCAGGACTCATGGCGCTGTGCTGGCATGGTGAAGCGCCCGGCCCACGAGGCCTACACGGGGGCCAAAGGGGTATCTCTGTAGTGAGGATCTGTCATTCAGCTGCCGCCACAAAAACAATGCCAGCAGCAGCAGCTTTCCACTCCATCCTGCTGCAGCTCCGAAGCGCTGACGTCATCCTGCTCTCACAGCCTCATAACCATAGAGCTGCTGCTCCTAGCATTTATGCAGCAATCCAGAGCAGAGGCCAGCCTATTAACTATTTTCCTCCCCACTAAGAGGCCTGGCTTAGCTCATTGGCTACAATGCTTGGAGATCTACATAATTTATTCACACTCCTACATCAAACAGAAGGCTAGCTAACCCTTTTAAACATGGCTCTCTGTAGCAAAAATGACTTTTAAACCAATTATACAGGAGAAATGAAAAGTTTACAGCATTCTGACAAATGAAAATTTTAAACCTACTACAATCTTTGTTAAGTATCAGAAAACAATGGCTATCAATTTACCTTTTCATTAGTGAAAGCTGTTTTATTTTTCTATGCTACCCCCTCCTATAGCATTCCAACTACAGCAGGGAGAGAGCTAACTATTGTTTGAGGATTAAACAACAGAGAGAAACAGAAACAGATTATTTTATTTTCCTTTTTCCCAAGGCAAAAATGTATAAAAAAAGCTTACCTAATTCTACTATGAGCTGTGGATTCTAGTTGATCACTCCCTGAGATCTGATGAAGTTTTGTTCTTTCTAAGTGTTCCATATAATTATGGATCATCTATTTTGAAGAAACAAAAGAACACAAAAAATTTTAAGACTAATACCTGGAAAAAAAGTATAACATTTTAACAAGGGAAACCTTTTCATATAAATTTCTTATTTATCGGACTACCCATGTTCCATATAAAAGAATATTAAGGATGAAATTTTATTTTATTCTCAAAGGGATATGCAAATGTTTACATTTAAGGATGCTAGAGTCCAGAAAAGTAGCCAACATTTTGCTTAACATAGCAAAATTTTTTTACAATTGCTAAAGTGGGAAACAACAAAGAAATTAACTTGAAACTTGAGTAAAGATAATTTTCAAATTAATACCAAAATATTTATTTATTTTTGCTACAGATTTAGTTCAAAGAATGCTAAAATATTCTCTCCTATGTTAGACTGCTAACTTACTGGAATCATTACTTAATATAATCATATAAAAATGGCAGCAAACTTAAATGAAAAATCAGAGCACATTAACTCTAATAAGGAACCGTAAGACACAAGCTGAATATAGCAATGAAAACTTCAAGAATATCAAGTGTAAAACCTGTCAAGAAATTCTACAGTCTGATCTGATTCCTTTTTTTTTTCCTTTGGCTGCACTGGGTCTTAGTTTTAGCATGTGGGGTCTAGTTCCCTGACCAGAGATGGAATTCAGGCCTGCTGCATTGGCAGCATGGACCAACAGGGAAGTCCCTCATTTGATTCTTGATATAGTTCCACTTTTAAGAGACCCCAAACTGGTACTAAAACATGTAAAATGCAACAATTTCAGTCATAAAATCAAAAAGCCTTTGCTAGATATTGATCTGTAATATAATCATATAAAAATGGCAGCAAACTTAAATGAAAAATCAGAGCACATTAACTCTAATAAGGAACCGTAAGACACAAGCTGAATATAGCAATGAAAACTTCAAGAATATCAAGTGTAAAACCTGTCAAGAAATTCTACAGTCTGATCTGATTCCTTTTTTTTTTCCTTTGGCTGCACTGGGTCTTAGTTTTAGCATGTGGGGTCTAGTTCCCTGACCAGAGATGGAATTCAGGCCTGCTGCATTGGCAGCATGGACCAACAGGGAAGTCCCTCATTTGATTCTTGATATAGTTCCACTTTTAAGAGACCCCAAACTGGTACTAAAACATGTAAAATGCAACAATTTCAGTCATAAAATCAAAAAGCCTTTGCTAGATATTGATCTGAATAAGAAAAAAATGAATACGAAAAATTATGTTAGCAATTTCAATTTTAGTTCAGTTCAGTTGCTCAGTCCTGTCTGACTCTTTGCGACCCCATGGACTGAAACACGCCAGGCCTCCCTGTCCATCACCAACTCCCAGAGGTTGCTCAAACTCAGGTCCATCGAGTCGGTGATGCCATCCAACCATCTCATCTTCTGTTGTCCCCTTCTCCTCCTGCCTTCAATCTTTCCTAGCATCAGGGTCTGTTCAAATGAGTCAGCTCTTTGCATCATGTGGCCAAAGTATTGGTGCTTCAGCTTCAGCAGCAGTCTTTCCAATGAATATTCAGGACTGATTTCCTTTAGGATGGACTGATTTGATCTCCTTGCTGTTCAAGGGACTCTCAAGAGTCTTCTCCAACACTACAGTTCAAAAGCATCAATTCTTCAGCGTTCAGCTTTCTCTATGGTCCAACCCTCACATCCATACATGACTACTGGAAAAACCATAGCTTTGACTAGATGGACCTCTGTCGGAAAAGGAATGTCTCTGCTTTTTCATATGCTGTCTAGGTTTGTCATTGCTTTTTTCCCAAGGAGCAAGCATCTTTTACTTTCATGGCTGCAGTTAACATCCACAATGATTTTGGAGACCAAGAAAACAAAGTCTGCCACTGTTTCCATTGTTTCTCTATTTGCCATGCCACGATGGATCCAGATGCCATGATCTTAGTTTTTAGAATGCTGGTTTTAAGGCAGCATTTTCACTCATTCTCTTTCACTTTCATCAGTTCCTCTTCACTTTCTGCCATAAGGGTAGTGTCATCTGCTTAACTGACGTTGTTGATAATTCTCCCAGAAATCTTAGACTCCAACCTGTGCTTCATCCAGTCTGGCATTTCTCATGATGTACTCTGCATATAAGTCAAATAAGCAGGGTGACAATATACAGCCTTGACGAACTCTTTTCCTAATTTGGAACCAGTCTGTTGTTCCATGTCCGGTTCTAACTGCTGCTTCTTGATCTGCATACAGGTTTCTCAGGAGGCAGGTAAGGTGGTCTGGTATTCCCATCTCTTGAAGAATTTTCCATAGTTTGTTGTGATCAACACAGTCAAAGGCTTTAGCATAGTCAATGAAGCAGAAGTAGGTCCTTTTCTGGAATTCTTCTGCAGTTTCTATGATCCAATGGATACTGGCCACTTGATATCTGGTTCCTCTGCCTTTTCTAAACACAGCTTAAACATTTGGAAGTTCTCATATCACACAGTGTAGAAGCTTAGCTTGGAGAATTTGGAGCAGTACTTTGCTAGCATGTGAGATGAGTGCAATTGTGTGGTAGCTTGAACATTTTGAACATTTAGTTTGAACATTGCCTTTCTTTGGGAATGAAATGAAAACTGAGCTTTCCTAGTGGTGGCCACTGCTGAGTTTTCCAAATTTGCTGGCATACCGAGTGTGGTACTTTTACAGCATCATCTTTTAGGATTTGAAATAGCTCAACTGGAATTCCATCACCTCCACTAGCTTTGTTCGCAGTGATGCTTCCTAAGGTCCACTTGACTTCACACTCCAGGATGTCTGGCTCTAGGTGAGTGATCACACCCTTGTGGTTATCCGGGTCATGAAGATCTTTTTTGTATCACTCTTGTGTATTCTTGCCACGTCATCTTAATATCTTCTGCTTCTGTTAGGTCCATACCATTTCTGTCCTTTATTGTGCCCATCTTTGCATGAAATGTTCGCTTAGTATCTCTAATTTTCTTGAAGAGATCTCTAGTCTTTCCCATTATATTGTTTTCCTCTAGTCTTTCCCATTCTATTGTTTTCCTCTATTTCTTTGCATTGATCGCTTAGGAAAGCTTTCTTACCTTTCCTTTCTATTCTTTGGAACTCTGCATTCAAATGGGTATATCTTTCCTTTTCTCCTTTGCCTTGAGTTTCTCTTCTTTTCTCAGCTATTTGTAAGGCCTCCTCAGACAACCATTTTGCCTTTTTCTTGGGGATGGTCTTGATCACTGCTTCCTGTACAATGTTACAAACATCCATCCATCGTTCTTCAGGCACTCTGTCAAATCTAATCCCTTGAATCTATTTCTCACTTCCACTGTATAATCATAAGGGATTTGATTTAGGTCATACCTGAAAGGTCTAATGGTTTTCCCTACTTTCTTCAATTTAGGTCTGAATTTTACAATAAGGAGTTCATGACCTGAGCCACAATCAGCTCCTGGTCTTGTTTTTGCTGACTGTAAAGAGCTTCTCCATCTTTGGCTGCAAAGAATATAATTAATCTGATTTCGGTATTGACCATCTGGTAATGTCTGTGTGTAGAGTCATCTTTTGTATTGTTGCAAGAGGGTATTTGCAATGACTAGTGAGTTTTCTTGGCAAAACTCTGTGTTAGCCTTTGCCCTGCTTCATTTTGTACTCCAAGGCCAAACTTGCCTGTTACTCTAGGTATCTCTCCTACTTTTGCATTCTAGTCCCCAGTGATGAAAAGGACATCTTTTTTTGGTGTTAGTTCTAGAAGGTTTTGTAGGTCTTCATAGAACTGTTCAGCTTCTTTGGCATTAGTGGTTGGGGAAAAGACTTGGATTACTGTGATATAGAATGGTTTGCCTTGGAAACAAACAGAATATTCTGTCATTTTTGAGACTGCACCCAAGTACTGTATTTTGGACTCTTTTGTTGACTTTGAGAGCTACTCCATTTCTTCTAAGGGATTCTTGCCCACAGTAGTAGATACAATGGTCATCTGAATGAAATTCACCCATTCCAGCCCATTTTAGTTCACTGATTCCTAAAATGTCGATATTCACTCTTGCCATCTCTTGTTTGACCACTTCCAATTTACCTTGATTCATGGACCTAACATTCCAGGTNGGGATTCTTGCCCACAGTAGTAGATACAATGGTCATCTGAATGAAATTCACCCATTCCAGCCCATTTTAGTTCACTGATTCCTAAAATGTCGATATTCACTCTTGCCATCTCTTGTTTGACCACTTCCAATTTACCTTGATTCATGGACCTAACATTCCAGGTTCCTATGCAATATTGTACTTTACAGCATCAGATTTTACCTCCATCACCAGTCATATCCACAACTGGATTTGTTTTTGCTTTGGCTCAGACTCTTCAATATTTCTGGAGCTATTTCTCCACTCTTCGTCAGTAGCATAGTAAGGACCTACCAACCTGGGGAGTACATCTTCCAATGTCATATCTTTTTGCCTTTTCATATTGTTCATACTGTGGCTATTGTGACTAGTGCTGCTATAAACATAGGAGTGCATGTATCTTTTTGAATCACAGCTTTGTCTGAATATATTCCCAGAGGTGGGATTGCTGGATCATATGATAATTCTATTTTTAGTTTTCTAGGAACCTCCATACTGTTTTCCACAGTGGCTACACCAACTTACATTCCCACAATTTAAGAAATGTAAATATCAAGAGTAGGCAAGAAAAGGAGAATATTCCTAGAATTCTTAAAATTACAGCATGGAATAGCTTTGTAAGTTGCTAAACTTTAGCTGCATGAAGATAGGTTTCAACCTCAAATAACTTAAAATATGCATTGTAGCAATATTAAAAGGATAGCTACTGAAAGAAAATTTAAACGAGTTTTAAAATTTTATTTTTAATAAGTATGCTTTTGTCAGGAGTTCCCTGGTGGTCTAGTGGTTAGGATTCCATGTTTTCACTGCTGTGGCCTGGATTCAATCCCTGGTTGAGGAACTAAGTGAGATCCCACAAGCTGCACAGTGTAGCCAAATAAATAATAAGTATGTTGTGAAATTTATACTTGGCATGGAAGCATATACAAAAATTAAGATGTATATAAATCAATTTGAAAGTGTTATTTACTTCAGATAAACAAGAAGTCTGATACATGGATTAAGATGGGTAATTCCATCAAATCAAATATAAAAGAATCAACTAGGCTGTTCCCAAAGTTAAAATTAGTACAAATAAGAAGTGTATCAGGCAAAAAAAGATGAATATATAATCACACAGATATGTATATGAAAGCATTTTAAAAAGCTTTTAAAGTTATATAATTTCAAGTTTAAATATTTTCTCTTTTCCAACAGTTCTGCAGAAATACAATTTTTGTGTTTGTGTCAGTGAGGCAGAAATGCTGAGTTGCTTCCTTCCAGTATCAGGAAAAATTTCAAGTGAGGAAGAATTTAAATGAGACTAGCATAACAAAGTGATGGTTGGACCAATTTAAATTTTCAAAAGATTTTAGAAAATCTAAGTTGAATTCTTTTATAATGGAAATTAGTCATATGAATTTGATTTATTCAAATGAAGACTCTAAGTTCCTTTACAGACTGAAATGAATAGAAATCTCTCCTAAATTGAGTCTATAATAATCTATTTATTCAACATAGAAAAATAAAAAGATTAAATAAAATGCAAAGATACAGAATTGGTTCTACCCCAAACAGTCCGTTCTACATATTGACTACTTAATAAATTAAAAAATTTTTAATTTAGATGTTGAATTTCAAACCAATTCCCAATCAAAAAAGTGATCCCAAGTAACTAGAGATACAGTATTCTAACTGTATTCTAACATTCCAAAATGGTCTACACAGTGAAACTGGGTTTAACCCAAGTAGACTAGCACTTAATAGGACAAAAGAACAACAACAAAATGGCTGCTGATATTTATTGATCACCATCTACAAATCGGCTAATGCATGTACAGCTATTGTTTCAGTTAATCCTCACAGCAACAATATGATTTTCTAGATAAACTCTATTTTTAAAAAGTTAAACTAACTTGTCCAATCTGACCAACTAGTTACTGATTAACTGTTTTCTAACTGTCAGTAGCTAGTTGGCTTTGGGCCAGCACTCAGATCCATCTGACTCAGTCATCAGAGCAGTTAAGCACTATAAGACTTGTGGTATATCTAGGTGCCATTTCAGTCAATTCTGGAGGCAAGCAATAAGCTCATTGTCCTTTTTTCCTCACACCCACAAGAAAACCCCATATTCTAAGACTTTTCCTGATGTCTGAAGTATATTCTATATAAGCACTATATTCTATATAAGCACAAAAAAGTAGATAAAATAAATTATACATAAAAAATTAAATTTTAATTACAGGGCTTCACAGAGTAGCTCTGGTTTTTTATGAAAACAAAAACAAAACCAACTGAGTATTGGGCAATGAATGCTGCAAGGTAGAAAAGAGAGGTATGAAAGTAAAATAGAATATATTTTAGATAAATTATTCTGGGTCCACCAGACCCATGCCTCCTGATCTCAGAACTGCAACTCTCAATTTTCTCAGGTATGCATATTAATTCACATAAATTCAGGAGTCAATTCAGCAACAAGTAGCGGGAGTCACAGAGAAGGATCCCAAGCACATTATTTCAGTTCAGTTCAGTTCAGTCGCTCAGTCGTGTCTGACTCTTTGCAACCCCATGAATCGCAGCACACCAGGCCTCCCTGTCCATCACCATCTCCCAGAGTTCACTCAGACTCACATTCATCGAGTCCGTGATGCCATCCAGCCATCTCATCCTCTGTCGTCCCCTTCTCCCCCTGCCCCCAATCCCTCCCAGCATCAGAGTCTTTTCCAATGAGTCAACTCTTCTCATGAGGTGGCCAAAGTACTGGCGTTTCAGCTTTAGCATCAGTCCTTCCAAAGAACACCCAGGACATATCTCCTTCAGAATGGACTGGTTGGATCTCCTTGCAGTCCAAGGGACTCTCAAGAGTCTTCTCCAACACCACAGTTTAAAAGCATCAATTCTTCGGCACTCAGCTTTCTTCACAGTCCAACTCTCACATCCATACATGACCACTGGAATAACCATAGCTTTGACTAGACGGACCTTAGTCGGCAAGTAATGTCTCTGCTTCTGAATATGCTATCTACGTTGGTCATAACTTTTTTTCCAAGGAGTAAGCGTCTGTTAATTTCATGGTTGCAATCACCATCTGCAGTGATTTTGGAGCCCCCTAAAATAAAGTCTGACACTGTTTCCACTGTTTCCCCATCTATTTCCCATGAAGTGATGGAACCAGATGCCATGATCTTAGTTTTCTGAACGTTCAGCTTTAAGCCAACTTTTTCACTCTCCTCTTTCACTTTCATTGAGGCTTTTTAGTTCCTCTTCACTTTCTGTCATAAGGGTGGTGTCATCTGCATATCTGAGGTTATTGATATTTCTCCTGGCAATCTTGATTCCAGCTTGTGCTTTTTCCAGCCCAGCATTTCTCATGATGTACTCTGCATAGAAGTTAAATAAGCATGGTGACAATATACAGCCTCGATGTACTCCTTTTCCTATTTGGAACCAGTCTGTTGTTCCATGTCCAGTTCTAACTGTTGCTTCCTGACCTGCATATAGGTTTCTCAAGAGGCAGGTCAGGTGGTCTGGTATTCCATCTCTTTCAGAATTTTCCACAGTTTATTGTGATGCACACAGTCAAAGGCTTTGGCATAGTCAATAAAGCAGAAATAGATGTTTTTCTGGAACTCTCTTGTTTTTTCGATGATCCAGCAGATGTTGGCAATTTGATCTCTGGTTCCTCTGCCTTTTCTAAAACCAGCTTGAACATCTGGAAGTTCACGATTCACGTATTGCTGAAGCCTGGCTTGGAGAATTTTGAGCATTACTTTACTAGCGTGTGAGATGAGTGGAATTGTGCGATAGTTTGAGCATTCTTTAGCATTGCCTTTCTTTGACATTGGAATGAAAACTGCCCTTTTCCAGTCCTGTGGCCACTGCTGAATTTTCCAAATTTGCTTGCATATTGAGTGCGGCAGTTTCACAGGATCGTTTAGGATTTGAAATAGCTCAACTGGAGTTCCATTACCTCCACTAGCTTTGTTCGTAGTGATGCTTCCTAAGTCCCACTTGACTTCACATTCCAGAATGTCTGGCTCTAGGTGAGTGACCACACCATCATGACTATGTTGGTCATGAAGATCTTTTTTGTACAGTTCTTCTGTGTATTCTTGCCACCTCTTCTTAATATCTTCTGCTTCTGTTAGGTCCATACCATTTCTGTCCTTTGTCGAGCCCATCTTTACATAAAATGTTCCCTTGGTATCTCTAATCTTCTTGAAAAGCTCTCTAGTCTTTCCCATTCTGTTGTTTTCCTCTATTTCTTTGGATTGATCACTGAGGAAGGCGTTCTTATCTCTCCTTGCTATTCTTTGGAACTCTGCATTCAGATGCTTATATCTTTCCTTTTCTCCTTTGCTTTTCCCTTCTCTTCTTTTCACAGCTATTTATAAGGCCTCCCCAGACAGTCCTTTTGCTTTTTTGCATTTCTTTTTCTTGGGGATGGTCTTGATCCCTGTCTCCTGTACAATGTCATGAACCTCTGTCCATAATTCATCAGGCACTCTATCTATCATATCTAGTCCCTTAAATCTATTTCTCACTTCCACTGTATAATCGTGAGGGATTTGATTTAGGTCATACTTGAATGCTCTAGTGGTTTTCCCTACTTTCCTCAATTTAAGTCTGAATTTGGCAATAAGGAGTTCATGATCTGAGCCACAGTCAGCTCCTGGTCTTGTTTTTGCTGACTGTATAGAGCTTCTCCATCTTTGGTTGTAAACAATATAATCAATCTGATTTCAGTGTTGACCATCTGGTGACATTCATGTGTAGAGTCCTCTCTTGTGTTGTTGGAAGAGGGTGTTTGTTATGCCCAGTGCGTTCTCCTGGCAAAACTCTATTAGCCTTTGCCCTGCTTCTTTCCGTATTCCAAGCCCAAATTTGCCTGTTACCCCAGGTGTTTCTCAACTTCCTACTTTTGCATTCCAGTCTCCTATAAAGAAAAGGACATCTTTTTTGGGTGTTAGTTCTAAAAGGTCTTGTAGGTCTTCAAAGAACCGTTCAACTTCAGCTTCTTCAGTATTATTGGTTGGGGCATAAGCTTGGATTACTGTGATATTGAATGGTTTGCCTTGGAAACGAACAGAGATCATTCTGTCATTTTTGAGATTGCATCTAAGTACTGCATTTCAGACTCTTTTTTACTGTGATGGCTACTCCATTTCTTCTAAGGGATTCTTGCCCACAGTAGTAGACATAATGGTCATCTGAGTTAAAGTCATCCATTCCAGTCCATTTTAGTTCGCTGATTCCTACCACGTCGACGTTCACTCTTGCCATCTCCTGTTTGACCACTTCCAATTTGCCTTGATTCATGGACCTGACATTCCAGGTTCCTATGCAATACTGGTCTTTACAGCATCTGACTTTTTCAAGACAGCATATATTTTAGACATATTTCAATTTAACAATCCTCAATTATTACAATGATTAATTAAAACCTTCAATTAAGAAAAACATAATTCATTATTCATCACTACCAATCATTTATGGCACATAAACCTATTCCCCCAAACATGTTTGTAATTATCAGCATCGATAAGAACTACCAGTACAGGACACTGTTGGGGCATGAAATGAATGGTGTGAAAAGAACAAACAATAAACCTTTAGCAACCAATTGTTTTTTAACAGTCTTAATATGTACCAAATACCGTCTTATTAAAATGTGGTTATCTCTTCATACTGAAAGGCTGCTGTGTAAGCTGTTTCTCTTTTCCCAGAGCTCTATGGTTCCAGCCCTCTGTGGTCAGTCTTTTTCCTTTACCACTCAATGTCAATTCCATGACACTTCAGGCTTGGTACATGGCTATGTTAGCTAAAACAGTAACAAACCTCAGATGCCAGGAAGAAATTCCAACAAGGTATGGAAGGTGTTAAAAGCACATTACTCTCAAAAACAAATGAAACTAACTGCAGTGGGGTTATATACTACTTAAAAGCAACAATATAGGTCCCTACCAGAGGCAGGGAAAGAGATCACCCCCAATACTGAAAGGAAAATGGAAGCTAAAGACTGTAACCATCTGTATCATGGGAAAGATTGGACTTGAAAGAGAAAGAGCAATTATTTTTTTCATGTAACAGTGCATGTGTCTATGAAAATTCTATTTAAGTATGTGAACCCTAGTTCACAATTTTCACATGACGGAGACAGAGAGAAACAAACACAACACAGAAATGGCTGACAAAGAATCATAAAAAGGCATTTAAAAAAACCCTCAAGTACATTTTGTAACTTGCTTTGAAGAGATTATGTGCTAGCGTTATTAATCGGAAACACTGAAACTTCATGCAGAAAACCTGTTTTAGAGTCATTTTAAGACATTATAATTTGTTTGCCATTTGTTATGAGCTTAATACAAATTAAGTACATTATACTGTATTAAAAATGTAGAGACTTTGACCAACAATTTAGCAACCCACCATTTCCCAACAGGTATCACAATAAGTTATATCAATTCTCTCTATTAGTATCACGTATACTTTTTAATATGTACAAGTTAGGTTTTTATTCAACCAGTCAAAAACATAACTATTGGAAATGCCTTAATAATTACATTTTTCATAACATGAAAAGTTAACTCCAGGTAAAAGACATTAAAGTCAGCATTTGGTAACTAAGTAAATGCTACATGAAATTTTAAGTCTTCGTGAATAATAACCCCCAAGGATAATACTGGCTGATTTTCGAAGAAAAATCAAAACAGATTTTCTAGGGTTAATTTCTTTATCTTAATGTTAGTATGGTGAGAACCACCCTAGAAACCCACCTCAGTGTGTCTCTGGTGCAAGGCATTATATTCTTTCTTCAGTTCTGCTTCTCTTTCTTCAAGTCTGCTAACTGAAATTAAGATACACACACTCAATCAAAACCAAATAAAACATTTACTTGAAAATTCTATCTTTTAAACTTGGACTGGTTTATCCACAATCCTTGCTAACTTCAAGCCTCATTACTCCATATGAAATTCTTCACAAGGCTAGTGACCTTGCTTCGTGTCCTTAATAAAATTTATGGAGAGGGAATAAACAGAATATTTTAAAAAAGACTAAACATCTTACTGCTTCTCCCAATATGCTTGCATAATAAACATCCTTATCTAAGTAGGTCTTTAACATGATAGAGAATCACCTCTTTGAAAAAGATTATACAAATCTCCTCACAGAGCCTATAAGCCTAACCCCAAGAGTTGACTCATTGGAAAAGACCCTGATGGTGGGAGAGATTAGGGGCAGGAAGAGAAGGGGATGACAGAGGATGAGATGGCTGGATGGCATCACCGACTCGATGGACATGAGTTTGGGTAAACTCCAGAAGTTGGTGATGGACAAGGAGGCCTGGTGTGCTGCGATTCACAAAGGGGTCACAAAGAGTTGGACACGACTGAGTGAATGAACTGAACTGAAGTGAACCCCAAACCACTGATTTCTAATAGTATTTCACCTCTTCTTCATTCCAGTATGTGAACATGTTACTGTTTTTATAGTAACATGTGAACATGTTACCGTTTTTATAAGCACTTTCTTTAACTTCAGGTCTTAATTTCAGGGACTCATCTTCTTGTATTTAGCTCCCTCTGCTGATGGAGTTTGTGAGTGGCACTAAGTTGGGATAGAGCACAACTTCAATATTTTAAAAATAAATTTTAGACCCCGAGATGCACAGTGTCAGGACAGGATTTCAGAGAAAAGGATAGTATCAGAAAGGAATGATTCTGAGAGACCAGGAAGATGTGTGATTCAGCAGGACCAGGAAGAAATTACAGTGCTCAAGATAGATAGTAATGGGGCTGTAACAGGCAGGTACTGCTACTACAGAGAAGGGAACACAAAACCATGGAGCTGGCGAGGCAGAGGAGAGACTGGCCAGTCTGGAGGAGCTCTTGCTGATTAAGGCGCAGTGGGACACAGTCGGCTGGGGCGAAGTAAAGCTGGTGCTAAAGGAGTTTGTCAAGATACTCACGTTAGTCTGTTTGAAAGCATGAGCATAGTTGGAAACGTTCTCTTGGTATAACGGTCAGACAGCTACAAACATGCAAGATTGTTTATAAGAGCCAGCTGGTGACTGCGTCAGCTGGCTCTAAGAGTTAACTACTATGAACTATAATGGCACATACATGAATGTTTTTATATGCCTAACATGCCAGACACCACGTAACACGTAACTTGTGCTGACTGGTAAACTCATGTTTTTTATTTGTGTAGCTCGACACCTTTATTTGAGTACCTTGAAAATATGCCATGAATTAGGAAAAGTGTAGCTCTTTCAGTTTGTTTTTAATCAAGCCTATGTGTTGGCTCATTAAATTTGCAACAATAAGTACACACACTATAGTAGCTATAGAGTCACACTTTATCAGGCCACGGAAGGCCTGAGGACATGGGCTGCTCATCTTATTTTGTGGCTGAAAGCAATAAAAAGCAAATCTGTAAGGCAGCTGTTCTGTGACAACACAATAGCTACTGAAGCCATAATAAGTTTTAGTGCAGCTTCTGTGGTTTTTATTTAAAAATAAGAAATCCAACCAAATGTAGATATTATATTTAGTAACAATTTCAATATAAACATTTTCTACTATTTTTTGTCAATTAAATTGTTCTAAAAGCATAATCCTAAAATTACTGGGTGAACCTTAAGTGTTTTTAATTGCTCATCTATGTGAATCAAAAATTTCCTCAAATTGTGCAACCAAAACAAAAAAACTGGAGACTGAGGCTAAAATAAAATTGCAAAGAATAGCAAGGATAGATAAGAAAGCCTTCCTCAGCGATCAATGCAAAGAAAGAGAGGAAAACAGTAGAAGGGGAAAGATCAGAGATCTCTTCAAGAAAATCAGAGACACCAAGGGAATATTTCATGCAAAGATGAGCACAATAAAGGACAGAAATGATATGGACCTGACAGAAACAAAAAAGACCTTCATGACCCAGATAACCACAATCGTGTGATCACTCACCTAGAGCCAGAAATCCTAGAAGGTGAAGTCAAGTGGGCATTAGGAAGCATCACCACGACAAAGCTAGTGGAGGTGATGGAACTCCAGTTGAGCTATTTCAAATCCTAAAAGATGATGCTGTGAAACTGCTGCACTCAATATGCAAGCAAATTTGAAAAACTCAGCAGTGGCCACAGGACTGGAAAAGGGCAGTTTTCATTCCAATCTCAAAGAAAGGCAATGCCAAAGAAGGTTCAAACTATCGCACAATTGCACTCTTCTCACAAGCTAGCAAAGTAATGCTCAAAATACTCTAAGCCAGGCTTCAACAGTAAGTGAACTGTGAACTTTCAGATGTTCAAGCAGGATTCAGAAAAGGCAGATGAACGAGAGACCAAATTGCCAGCATCTAAAGGCAATGCCAAAGAAGGTTCAAACTATCGCACAATTGCACTCTTCTCACAAGCTAGCAAAGTAATGCTCAAAATACTCTAAGCCAGGCTTCAACAGTAAGTGAACTGTGAACTTTCAGATGTTCAAGCAGGATTCAGAAAAGGCAGATGAACGAGAGATCAAATTGCCAGCATCTGCTGGATCACTGAAAAAGCAAGCGAGTTCCAGAAAAACATTTACTTTTGCTTTATTGACTACACCAAATCCTTTGACTGTGTGGATCACAACAAACCATGGAAAATTCTTAAAGAGATGGGAATACCAGACCACCTGACCTGCCTCCTGAGATATCTGTATGCAGGTCAAGAAGCAACAGTTAGAACTGGACATGGAACAACAGACTGGTTCCAAATCAGGAGAAGAGTATGTCAAGGCTATATATTGCCACCCTGCTTATATAACTTATATGCAGAGTACATCATGAGAAATGCTGGGCCAGATGAAGCACAAGCTGGAATCAAGATTGCAGGGAAAAGAAAAGAAAGAAAGTGAAGTCGCTCAGTTGTGCCCAAATCTTTGCAACTCTATGGACTGTAACCTACCGGGCTTCTTTGTCCATGGGATTTTCCAGACAAGAGTACTAGAGTGGATTGCCATTTCTTTCTCCAGGGGATCTTCCCGACCTAGGGATCAAACCCGGGTCTTCCACATTGTAGGCAGACACTTTTCCATCTGAGCCACCAGGGAAGTCCAAGATTGCCAGGAGAAATATCAATAACCTCAGATACACAGATGATACCACCCTTATGGCAGAAAGCAAAGAAGAACTGAAGATTGCCAGGAGAAATATCAATAACCTCAGATACGCAGATGATACCACCCTTATGGCAGAAAGCAAAGAAGAACTGAAGAGCCTCTTGATGAAAGTGAAAGAGGAGAGTGAAAAATTTGGCTTAAAACTCAATGTTCAGAAAACGAAGATCATGGCATCTGGTCCCATCACTTCATGGCAGATAGATGGGGAAACAATGGAAACAGTGTCAGACTTCATTTTGGGGGGCTCCAAAATCACCGCAGATGGTGATTACAGCCATGAAATTAAAAGACGCTTACTGCTTGGAAGGAAAGTTATGATCAACCTAGACAGCATACTCAAAAGCAGAGACATTACTTTGCCAACAAAGGTCTGTCTAGTCAAAGCTATAGTTTTTCCAGGAGTCATGTATGGATGTGAGAGTTGGACTATAAAGAAAGCTGAGTGCCGAAGAATTGATGCTTTTGAACTGTGGTGTTGGAGAAGACTCTTTAGAGTCCCTTGGATATCAAGGAGATTCAACCAGTCCATCGTAAAGGAAATCAGTCCTGAATATTCATTGGAAGGACTGATGGTGAAACTGAAACTTCAATACTTTGGCTACCTGATGCAAAGAACTGATTCACTGGAAAAGACCCTGACACTGGGAAAAATTGAAGACAGGAGGAGAAGGGGACGACAGAGGATGAGATGGCTGAATGGCATCACTGATGCAACAGACAAGAGTTTGAGTAGGCTCCGGGAGTCTGTGATAGAAAGGGAAGCCTGGCGTGCTACAGTCCATGGGGTCGCAAAGAGCTGGACACAACTGAGTGACTGAACTGAACTGATCACCCATAACCCTCATTTCAAATTTGTGCACAACAGTAGAGCCTCATTCTCATCAACTAACTTTGTATAAGTTCATAAATAAATTTATATTTGTCTCCACCACTAACAGCCAGAATTACACAGTACTTGTCAAGTACCATGCACTGTCCTAGGTACTTTATATTAAAAACCTAACTTGACTCTGGCATTAACTTTATGATGAAACTTCATTACATTTCATTTTAGGGATAAGAAAACTGAAGTAAATAGGGGTTAAGTAACTTGCCCAAATTCACAAAACTAGTAAATGGCAGAATTACAACTCCTAATGGATGAGACTAGGCCCAGAATCTGCTTTTATTTATCATGGCATTCTGCCTCTCAAGACGTACTTTTAATTTGTTTTATATATTGGAATCTACTTTAAATTTTCATTTTGGGGGAAAAATGTATAGAGAGTGCTCCTTTATTACTTGAAACAAAAAAACCCTCTCTTCTGGAAAGAACCTAATCACAGGTACTACAATTCAAAAGTATCAAACTGCCACGTAAAATATGTAACCAACTTAATTAATCATGATGAAATACATATCAACACCAAAATGTGGTAGTCTTGGTAATCCAGTGGTTAGGACTGTGCACTCTCACTGTCAAGCACCTGAGTTTGAACCCTCGTCAGGGAACAAAGATCCCACAAGCCAGGCAGCATAGCCATAACTAACTAACTAAATAAAATTAAAATGCAAAAATCCACTATATACCTGTCAGAAGAGCTAAAATAAAAAGTGTTGGTAAGGAGCAAGGTCTGGTAAGGAACTTTCATACTCGGACTTCCCTGGTGGTCCGATGGTTGGGATTTCACCTTCCAGAGGGGTGGGTTGGAGGGGCTACGCGTGGGAGGGTTTCGAACCACAGTCAGGGAGCTAAGATCCCACATGCCTCCTGGCCAAAAACCAAAATCAGAAAGCAGGAGCAATATTATGATGAATTCCATAAAGACTTTAAAAAAAATACAACTTTCATACACTGGTGGTGGGAGTATAAACTGGTATACCAATTTGAAAACTGTTTGGCAAGATTTAATAAAGTTGAATCATATGCCACTCTTATGACAAAACAAGCTCATTACTATGATATATGTCTATGTGTCCACCAAAAAGCATTTTAAAACAATGCTCAGAGCAGCACTATTTGTGTGCCAACATGGAATCAACCCAAATATCCATCAACTGCAAAATGTATAAATATTCATGTACTAGAATGCTGCTGCTGCTGCTGCTGCTGCTAAGTCGCTGCAGTCGTGTCCGACTCTGTGCGACCCCAGAGACGGCAGCCCACAGGGCTCCCCCATCCCTGGGATTCTCCAGGCAAGAATACAGGAGTGGGTTGCCATTTCCTTCTCCAATGCATGAAAGAGAAAAGTGAAAGTGAAGTCGCTCAGTCGTGTCCGACTCTTAGCGACCCCATGGACTGCAGCCCACCAGGCTCCTCCGTCCATTGGATTTTCCAGGCAAGAGTACTGGGGTGGGATGCCATTGCCTTCCCTGATGTACTAGAATACTATACAATAATGAGAATGAAGAAATTATTGCTGTGCACATCATGGAGGACTCTCACAAACAGGATACTGAGGAAAACAAAGAGAAGCAAAAGAATACAAACTTCAAATGAACACATAAACTAATCCAAAACTAACCTAATGTGTTAATTCAGTTCAGTTCAGTCATTCAGCCGTGTCTGACTTTTTGCGACCCCATGGACTACAGCACGCCAGGCCTCCCTGTCCATCACCAACTCCTGGAGTTTATTCAAACTCATGCCAATTGAGTTCGTGATGCCATCCAACCATCTCCTCCTCTGTTGTCCCCTTCTCCTCCCGCCTTCAATTTTTCCCAGCATGAGGGTTGTTTCCAATGAGTCACTTCTTTGCATCAGGTGGCCAAAGTATTGGAGTTTCAGTTTCACCATCAGTCCTTCCAATGAATATTCAGGACTGATCTCCTTTAGGATGGACTGGTTGAATCTTCTTGATGTCCAAGGGACTCTCAAGAATCTTTTCAAACACCACAGTTCAAAAGCATCAATTCTTTGGCGCTCAGCTTTCTTTATAGTCCAACTCTCACATCCATACATAACTACTGGAAAAACCATAGCTTTGTCTAGACAGAACTTTGTTGGCAAAGTAAGATCTCTGCTTTTTAATATGCTGTCTAGGTTTGTCATAGTTTTTCTTCCAAGGAGCAAGCATCTTTTAATTTCATGGCTGCAGTCACCATCTGCAGTGATTTTGGAGCCCCCAAAAATAAAGTCTGTCACCGTTTCCACTGTTTCCCCATCTATTTGCCATGAAGTGATGGGACCGGATGCCATGATCTTCGTTTTCTGAATGTTAACTTTTAAGCCAACTGTTTCACTCTCCTCTTTCACTTTCATCAAGAGGCTCTTTAGTTCTTCTTTGCTTTCTGCCATAAGGGTGGTGTCATCTGCGTATCTGAGGTTATTGATATTTCTCCCAGCAATCTTGATTCCAGCTTGTGCTTCATCCAGCCTGGCATTTCACATAATGTACTCTGCATACAAATTAAATAAGCAGGGTGACAACATACTGCCTTGACGTGCTACTTTCCCAATCTGGAACCAGTTTTTTGTTCCATGTCCAATTCTAACTATTGCTTCTTGACCTGCAAACAGATTTTTCAGGAGGCAGGTCAGGTGGTCTGGTATTCCCATCTCTTTCAGAATTTTCCAGTTTGTTGTGATCCACAGTCAGAGGTTTTGATATAGTCAATAAAGCAGAAGTAGATGTTTTTCTGGAACTTTCTTGATTTTTCAATGATACAACGGATGTTGGCAATTTGCTCTCTGGTTCCTCTGCCTTTTCTAAATCCAGCTTGAACATCTGGAAATTCACAGTTCACATACTCTTAAAGCCTGGCTTGGAGGATTTTGATGGAGTAGCTATCATAGTCAACTGAACAGTCTGAATGCATTACTTGGATGCAATCTCAAAAACGACAGAATGATCTCTGTTCGTTTCCAAGGCAAATCATTCAATATCACAGTAATCCAAGTCTATGCCCCAGCAACTAATGCTGAAGAAGCTGAAGTTGAACAGTTCTAAGAAGACCTACATGACCTTCTAGAACTAACACCAAAAAAAAGAGGTCCTTTTCATCATAGGGGACTGGAATGAAAAAGTAGGAAGTCAAGAGATATCTGGAATACAGGCAAATTTGGCCTTGGAGTACAGAATGAAGCAGGACAAAAGCTAACAGAGTTTTGCCAAGAGAATGCACTGGTCAGAGCAAACACCCTCTTCCAACAACACAAGAGAGGACTCTACACATGGACATCACCAGATGGTCAACACCGAAATCAGATTGATTATATTCTTTGCAGCCAAAGATGGAGAAGCTCTATACAGTCAGCAAAAACAAGACTGGGAGCTGACTGTGGCTCAGATCATGAACTCCTTATTGCTAAATTCAGACTTAAACTGAAGAAAGTAGGGAAAACCACTAGATCATTCAGGTATGACCGAAATCAAATCCCTTATGATTATACTGAGGAAGTGACAAATAGATTCATGGTATTAGATCTGATAGACAGAGTGCCTGAAGAACTACGGATGGAGGTTCGTGGCATTTTACAGGGGGGAAGGGATCAAGACTATCTCCAAGAAAAAGAAATGCAAAAAAGCAAAATGGTTGTCTGAGGAGGCCTTATAAATAGCTGAGAAAATAAGAGAAACTCAAGGCAAAGGAGAAAAGGAAAGATATACCTATGTGAATGCAGAGTTCAAAAGAATAGCAAGGAGAGATTTTAAAAAAGCCTTCCTAGTGATCAATGCAAAGAAATAGAGGAAAACAATAGAATGGGAAAGACTAGAGACCTCTTCAAGAAAATTAGAGATACCAAGGGAACTTTTCATGCAAAGATGGGCTCGATAAAGGACAGAAATGGTATGGACCTAACAGAAGCAGAAGATATTAAGAAGAGGTGTCCAGAATACACAGAAGAACTGTACAAAAAAAGATATTCATGACTCAGATAACCACAATGGTGTGGTCACTCACCTAGAACCAGACATCCTGGAATGCGAAGTCAAGTGGGCCTGAGGAAGCATCACTATGAACAAAGCTATTAGAGGTGATGGAATTCCAGTTGAGCTATTTCAAATCCTAAAAGATGATGCTGTGAAAGTGCTGCACTCAATATGCNTTCTGCTATTTTCATTGTCTTGGTATAATTAAGATAAAGAAAATGCTATGTTAATATCCACTATTAGTCATCTTCAGAATATATATATATATATATATATATATATATGTATTTAAGAGGTGAAATAGGCTAGGCATGTTTTTTTAAGATATCACTGTACACTGAAAAATAATACAATTAGAAGTTCATGTTGATGTATGGAAAAACCAATACAATATTGTAAAGTAATTAGCCTCCAATTAAAATAAATAAATTTAAATTTAAAAACTAAAAAAAGAAGTTAAACTAGTCATACAACTTAAGGTAATCATAAGTGATTAATGATGAACATAATATCTTTTAAAATTTAAATTTAGTCCTACTTAAGTAAAAGCCATGCTTATTTCCAGCTGATTGATATTCCCACTTGATTTCTCAACATCAAATTCAACAGTAAAGGTCATAGTTCTTGTTTTCAAGTAGCTAATTTATAATTTTCATATTTACTATGAGTAGTTTCATTCCATCATCACCTAGCTTTACTATTTGGAGACAAAGAATACTGGAATTTAAAGTTCACCTATTTTCTATCTCCCCCAATATTAATACCCCTAGCCATTTACCCCATCATGTTCTAATAATTCTGAAAGCCAAACTTATATCTTTTAAGCAGGAACTGGAGATTTCATTCTGAAGAAGATAGTGAAATCTTAGAACTCCCAGTGAAAAGGGTCAGAGATAAAAACTTCCATTCACAAGTCTTGTTATACACCCTGAGGAATGGAAGGTGGACTTGAGAAAACTATTTAAAATTAGAATAAAAATAAAGTCAATGGAAATAAAATTAAAGAAATTATAGCATCAGCCCCCAAATATAAAAAACTAAATAAAAGGAAATATAGAAACAAAAGAGAGGCAATTATTAGTAAAAGAGTTTAAGTAAATTTCATAGAATTTAAGGATACGAATTTTCAGATTAAAGGGGTTTGTAAATTATCCCTGAAATCCTACACTATGACATCTTATCATGACATTTCAGGTAATAGGGACATGGAGAAGATCATAATAACTGTCTGCGAGAACAAAATAGACTACATAGAAGGATTAAAATTCAAAATAGCAACATTGGAAGGTGGACGACAATATATCAATGCCTTCTCATTTTGAGAGGAAATTTTACTTAGAAATCCCAAAGCAGGCAAATAATTAAGTGTATGAGTTTAGTAAAGGTGATTTTTGATAAGGGAATTATGACAAATCTACCTCCAGAAATTCTGTATGTTCTCCGCAAAACAGGTATTAATAATGTAAACCAAGAAAGAGAAGGACTTAGTGTTAAATAACTAGCCCAAATCACAGAATTAAAAGGAGGAAAAGACCCTGATGCTGGGAAAGATTGAAGGCAGGAGAAGAAGAGGGCAACAGGGGATGAGATGGTTGGGTAGCATCACCGACTCAATGGACATGAGTTTGAGCAAGCTCTGGAAGGTGGTGAAGGACAGGAAAGCCTGGCATGCTGTAGTCCATGGGGTTGCAAAGAGTTGGATATGACTTAGTGACAGAACTGAACTGAAAAAGTTCTTCAAGAAAATTAAAACAAAAACAAAACTTGCTGAGTCCTTGAAGTGCTTAATGTGTAAGATAATATTTAGAGATTTTACAATTATCTTCTAAATTTCAGAAAAAAAATTACATAGAAAATAGAAGCAAAGAGAGAGAAAAAGACTTTAACCTTTGGAAACAAAGGAAAGGGAAACAGCATATTAGTGTCTTAAGATAGTCAGTTATAGTCAGTGTAAGGAAAACACTATATACTTGTTTAAAAACTTGTGATACAATTAATTGGATAAAGGTAGGGAGGTTAAGAAGGAACTTTGGATAGTGGTTAAGCTAGTTAAATTATTGCCATGTGTGATAAGTTACTTCAGTCCTGTCTGACTCTTTGTGACACTATGGACTGTAGCCCTCCAGGTTTCTCTGTCCATTGGATTCTCCAGGCTAGAATACTGCAGTGGGTCCTGACCCAGGGATAAAACCCACGTATTTTACTTCTCCTGTATTGGCAGACAGGTTCTTTACCACTAGCGCCACTTAGGAAAACCTGAATATTACTATGTGTGTGTTAGTCACTCAGTCGTGTCCGACTCTGTGACCCCATGGATGGCAGCCCAGCAGGCTCCTCCATCCATGGGATTCTCCACACAAGAATACTGGAGTGGGTTGCCATTTCCTTCTCCAGAGTATTACAGGAGATAGAGAATGAATGAAGGATGTGGGACAATCTACTAAATTATATTCAAAGAGGTAATATATCTGAACTTCAGATCTCACTATGTTATAAAATGAGGAAAAACTCTAAGTCCAATTATCTTCTCTTGTGCTGAAATAAAAAGAGAATCAATAGAAATGGAGGGAGAGGCGGTGAGAACTCAAGAAAACATGAAAAAGAATTGTAAAAATATAAGTGGTCTGGTGTCAGCAGGCTAGGCTCAGCAAGCTATGGTAAGTTATTAGAGTGGAAGTGAAATGGGCTGTAATAATGACTTTCAAGAGGTAATAAAAATTGTTCCTTTGTGAAAACTCTAGTTAGTATATTCATCGTTACACTTCTGACTATTATTTTCAGGAAGGACAGACCATCTTAAAAAAACACCCTATATATTAATATATATGAAATAAAATATATAAGTACATTATATATATATATTATATAAAATGACTAAAAGTTAACTTGTCTTGGCTGAAGTGGGAATGGGAACCTCAGTTACTCTCTCATACCAACTTCACCCTACCGACACACATAACAAGGCAGTTGTTTTTACTCTAATCTAGAATCATGTATCTCTCAGAACTCTGAGAACTCAATTGTAAAACCAACAGTCTAATGAAACTCTGATTTTCTACTGAAATAACTGAGCATGGAAAGGATGTATGATTTGTCCAGGTTTATTCAGTGGAATATAACCAAGTATTCTACAACCCAGGTCTATGTTATTTCCCAGAATTCTTTTTCCTCTTCTACATTCATACTGTTTTAATTCAAGGACTCTTAGTTGCTTAACATTGTATTGTATTGTACAGTCACTAAGTTGTGTTTGTTCTTTGAGACCCCATGGAGTTTGTTCAAACTCATGTCCATTAAGTTAGTGATGCCATTCAACTATCTCATCCTTTGTTGCTCTCTTCTCCTCTTCCCTTCAATCTTTCCCAGCATCAGGGTAGTTTCCAATGGATTGGCTCTTCACATCACGTGGCCAAAGTATTGGAGCTTCTGCTTCAGCGTCAGTTCTTCCAATGAATATTCAGGAAAAAAAAAAAAAAGTATAGTTCTTCAAAGTATAGTTCTTCAGCCCTCAGGCTTCTTTATGGTCCAACTCACACATGACTACTGGAAAAACCATAGCTTTGAATATACAGACCTTTATTGGCAAAGTGATGACTCTGCCTTTTAATATGCTGTCTAGGATTGTCGTAGTTTTCTTTCAATTTAACTTATTCAGTTCAGTTCAGTTCAGTCGCTCAGTCATGTCTGACCCTTTGGACCCCATGGACTGCAGCATACCAGGCCTCCCTGTCCATCATTAACTCCTGGAGTTTACTCAGACTCATCTCCATTGAGTCGGTGATGCCATCCAACCATCTCATCCTCTGTCGTCCACTTCTCCTCCTGCCTTCAATCTTTCCCAGCATCAGGGTCTTTTCAAATGAGTAGGTTCTTCCCATCAGGTAGCCAAAATATTGGAGTTTCAGCTTCAACATCAGTCCTTCAAATGAATATTCAGGACTGATTTCCTTTCAAATGGACTGGTTGGATCTCCTTGTAGTCCAAGGGACTCTCAAGAGTCTTCTCTAACACCACCGTTCAAAAGCATCAGTTGTGTGGTGCTCAGCTTTCTTTATAGTCCGACTCTCACATGCATACTTGACTACTGGAAAAACTATAGCTTTGTCGAGATAGACCTTTGTTGGCAAAGTAATCTCCCTGCTTTTTACTCTGCTGTCTATGTTGGTCATAACTCTTCTTCCAAGGAGTAAGCGTCTTTTAGTTTCATGGCTGCAGTCATCATCTTCAGTGATTTTGGAGCCCCCCCAAACAAAGTCTGTCATTATTTCCACTGATTCCCCATCTATTTCCCATGAAGTGATGGGACCAGATGCCATGATCTTAGTTTTCTGAATGTTGAGCTTTAAGCCAACTTTTTCACTCTCCTCTTTCACTTTCATCAAGAGGCTCTTNTGATTTTGGAGCCCCCAAAAATAAAGTCTGTCACCGTTTCCACTGTTTCCCCATCTATTTGCCATGAAGTGATGGGACCGGATGCCATGATCTTCGTTTTCTGAATGTTAACTTTTAAGCCAACTTTTTCACTCTCCTCTTTCACTTTCATCAAGAGGCTCTTTAGTTCTTCTTTGCTTTCTGCCATAAGGGTGGTGTCATCTGCGTATCTGAGGTTATTGATATTTCTCCCAGCAATCTTGATTCCAGCTTGTGCTTCATCCAGCCTGGCATTTCACATAATGTACTCTGCATACAAATTAAATAAGCAGGGTGACAACATACTGCCTTGACGTGCTACTTTCCCAATCTGGAACCAGTTTTTTGTTCCATGTCCAATTCTAACTATTGCTTCTTGACCTGCAAACAGATTTTTCAGGAGGCAGGTCAGGTGGTCTGGTATTCCCATCTCTTTCAGAATTTTCCAGTTTGTTGTGATCCACAGTCAGAGGTTTTGATATAGTCAATAAAGCAGAAGTAGATGTTTTTCTGGAACTTTCTTGATTTTTCAATGATACAACGGATGTTGGCAATTTGCTCTCTGGTTCCTCTGCCTTTTCTAAATCCAGCTTGAACATCTGGAAATTCACGGTTCACATACTCTTAAAGCCTGGCTTGGAGGATTTTGATGGAGTAGCTATCATAGTCAACTGAACAGTCTGAATGCATTACTTGGATGCAATCTCAAAAACGACAGAATGATCTCTGTTCGTTTCCAAGGCAAATCATTCAATATCACAGTAATCCAAGTCTATGCCCCAGCAACTAATGCTGAAGAAGCTGAAGTTGAACAGTTCTAAGAAGACCTACATGACCTTCTAGAACTAACACCAAAAAAAAGAGGTCCTTTTCATCATAGGGGACTGGAATGAAAAAGTAGGAAGTCAAGAGATATCTGGAATACAGGCAAATTTGGCCTTGGAGTACAGAATGAAGCAGGACAAAAGCTAACAGAGTTTTGCCAAGAGAATGCACTGGTCAGAGCAAACACCCTCTTCCAACAACACAAGAGAGGACTCTACACATGGACATCACCAGATGGTCCATACTGAAATCAGATTGATTATATTCTTTGCAGCCAAAGATGGAGAAGCTCTATACAGTCAGCAAAAACAAGACTGGGAGCTGACTGTGGCTCAGATCATGAACTCCTTATTGCTAAATTCAGACTTAAACTGAAGAAAGTAGGGAAAACCACTAGATCATTCAGGTATGACCGAAATCAAATCCCTTATGATTATACTGAGGAAGTGACAAATAGATTCATGGTATTAGATCTGATAGACAGAGTGCCTGAAGAACTACGGATGGAGGTTCGTGGCATTTTACAGGGGGGAAGGGATCAAGACTATCTCCAAGAAAAAGAAATGCAAAAAAGCAAAATGGTTGTCTGAGGAGGCCTTATAAATAGCTGAGAAAATAAGAGAAACTCAAGGCAAAGGAGAAAAGGAAAGATATACCTATGTGAATGCAGAGTTCAAAAGAATAGCAAGGAGAGATTTTAAAAAAGCCTTCCTAGTGATCAATGCAAAGAAATAGAGGAAAACAATAGAATGGGAAAGACTAGAGACCTTTTCAAGAAAATTAGAGATACCAAGGGAACTTTTCATGCAAAGATGGGCTCGATAAAGGACAGAAATGGTATGGACCTAACAGAAGCAGAAGATATTAAGAAGATGTGGCCAGAATACACAGAAGAACTGTACAAAAAAAGATATTCATGACTCAGATAACCACAATGGTGTGGTCACTCACCTAGAACCAGACATCCTGGAATGCGAAGTCAAGTGGGCCTGAGGAAGCATCACTATGAACAAAGCTATTAGAGGTGATGGAATTCCAGTTGAGCTATTTCAAATCCTAAAAGATGATGCTGTGAAAGTGCTGCACTCAATATGCAAGCAAATTTGGAAAACTCAGCTGTGGCCACAGGACTGGAAAAAGTCAGTTTACATTCCAATCCCAAAGAAAGGCAATGCCAAAGAATGCTCAAACTTCCGCACAATTGCACTTATCTCACATGCTAGCAAAGCAATGTGCTTGAAGTTAGGATAAATGTAAATTGACTGTTTTACATAAGTCTATTAGTCTGATGCATTCACTCTTGTCCTGATTGTGCCCTTCATCTATAACTACGCTTTTTAAGAAGATACCATACAAAATCTGCAAACACTGTGCAGTCCCCTTTGGGGAGGAGCTATTATCTAATGAATTTGCTGTGTATACAGCTCCATCCCATCTGATTCGAAACATAACATGTACCTCCTTCACACAAGCACTTTCCCTGGCTAAATACCCATGCTTTATGTTCTCCAACAACTCCTATAAATTCTATATATAGCACAGGATTTAAACAGACTGCTCAGAACCATAACAAATAAACTGTGCTGATGCATCATTAAAATGTACACAGAGATAAGCAGAAATATTACCAGACTGGGGAAATATAAAAAGAAATAAAAAATGATTGCCATCACTGGCAAATAAATTGGAATTACACTTTTGAACATCATGTTGGTGACAGGTATTAAAATAAGCAGTGTGTATAATCTGACCCCCTGTTACTACTCTTATTTATGCTATGGAAATACACTTGATGCCCAAAGGTATGAAAATGAATATTCTATGTGCCTTTGTCCATAGTGCTTTTCAGGCCTACTATATCCTTCTACTTTTCTGTCTACTCATTCTATTAATTTTTGAGAGTTTGACATTGAAGCTCCAAGTAAAAATCTTAGTTTACCTAATTAATTTGGAATTCCCTTCCCAAATGTCATCAATTAGTTGGAAAAGTAAATTATGACAGTCATATGATAGACTACAGTGTAGTAACTAAGCTACTTCCAAGTTATGTTATATCAGGTATATTAACCTCCCTGGACCTCTATTCCTTATTTATAGTTGAGGAATAATAATGATATATCAGAGCTGGTTATCAGGATTAAGGAAGAGATAACATTTGAAAAGGGCATAGAACAGAGACTGGCACGTGTGCTTTTTCTCTTTCTTTTCTATTTTTTAAATTATGAAAGTATAACACATTTACAGGAGACTTAAAAATCACAGAACAAAGTTACACATAGTTACATTATATATTAGAATTATTTTTTAAATAAATAAATTAAGATTTTAAATTGGATCTTCAATATCAAACCTTCAAAAATTAATAGAATGAATAGATAGAAAAGTAAAAGGATACAGTAGACCTGAAAAGCACTATGCACCAATTCAACATAATTAAAATTTATACAATTTTCACACAAAAGCAGGACACAAATTCTATTCAAGTTCCCAAAGACTATAAAGCAGCAGACACTGGAACATATGCAGGGACATAAAACAAGGTGCAGAAGTTTCACAGTCCAAAGGTACTGAAGTCAGACAGAGTGTGCCCTTATCACTGCAGTATTCGGTGTATGCGTTTTTAATACAACAATTAAAGGTACTGTTAAAATGAATGTAGTATTATTCATAAGCACTGGCTCTTCTGTTCACGGAATTTTCCAGGAAGGAATATTGGAGCGGGTTGCCACTTCCTACTCCAGGGAATCTTCCCTCCACCCATGGATCAAACCCTCTTCTCTTGTGTCTCCTGCATTGGCAAGCAGATTTTTTACCACTAGCGACACCTGGAGAAGGCAACGGCACCTCACTCCAGTACTCCTGCCTGGAAAACCCCATGGATGGAAGAGCCTGGTGGGCTGCAATCCATGGGGTCGCTAAGAGTCAGACACGACTTCACTTTGCTTTTCTCTTTCGTGCACTGGAGAAGGACATGGCAACCCACTCTAGTGTTCTTGCCTGGAGAATCCCAGGGACGGGGGAGCCTGGTGGGCCGCCATCTACGGGGTCGCACAGAGTCAGACACGGCTGAAGCGACTCAGCAGCAGCGGCGGCGGCACCTGAGAAGTCACTGTTAGGTGAATGCACCGCTATCCATAAGCACTGACGGGGAATAGTGCCTAGAACTTAAAAGACGGACACTGACTATTATCGCTATCTCTGAAATTTTCAAACAAAAAATTACGTATAGTATGATGTCTACAAAGTTAAAACATACTGATTTTTCTCTCCCAAACCTGCTCTTTTCCATAATTTTCTTAGGCAAAAATCTTGCAGCTGTACTTTTGCTCTTTTCTTTTCCCACATTACATCCCATCAGCAAATTCTGTCCATTTTGTCTTTAAAACAAATTGTGAACCTGACAACTTTTTACCATTTCTATTACCCCCACCTTGATCTAAGACATCATCTCATGCCTGGATTATTACTACTATCTTCTGACTAGTGTCTCTGCTCTAGTCTTTTCTCCTCTGTATCCTTAAATTTGTAGCCTGGAGTCAGACAGTGACTGCTCAAAACCCTTCAACAACTCCCTGTGACAGAACAAAAGAAAGTAAAGAAGAGGGAGGGAGCCTGTATTATGGCCCGCAAGACCCTTCAGCATCAGATATATCAAGCCATACCACTTTTGCTCCCATGGAGTATTGTCTCCTGACCCAACTGTTAGAGACTGACTGTGTCCTGCCCAAATTCATATGCTGAACCAATGTAATCAATGTAATTATGCCTGTAGACAGGACTTAAAAAGGCAATTAAGGAAAATTTGCTGGTGGTTCAGTGGCTAGGACTCAGCACTTTCACTGCTGGGGCTTGGGTTCAATTCCTGGTAGAACTAAGATCCTGCAAGCCACACAGTGTGGACAAACAAATAAAAATAAAATAAAAAGATAATTAAGGTTAAATGAAATCATAAAGATGGGGTCCTAATTGCATTGGACTGATGTCCTTTCTTAAGAAGAGGCAGAGCTAACAGCTCTTTCTCCCTACACACGCACAGAGAAAAGGTCACACACAGAGCAAGAGATAGCGGTCTCAGAAGAAACCAAACCTGTCAACACTTTCCAGCCTTTAGAACTGTCAGAGGGGACTTCCTTAGTGGTCCAGTGGCTACGACTTTGTGCTTCCAACACAGGGGGCCCAGGTTCGATCCCTGGTCAGTGAACTGGATCCCACATGCCGCAACCAAGAGTTCTTGTGCCTCAACTAAACATCCTGCATGCCGCAACTATCTCACATGCCACAGTGAAGATTGAAGATCTTGTGTGTCACAACTGAGACCTGACACAGTCAAGACAAAGAAAGGAAGAAAGAAAAACTTTTTTAAAGAAGTGTACAAAAATTCTGCAATTTAAGCCACCTAGTTTGTGGTATTTTGTTATGGCAGCCCTAGCTGATTAATAATACAAAAACTAAACATCATTAAGATAACCATGGAGAGGAACTTTCATACAAGATGTTTATCAAGTGACCTGGGACAGAGAGCTGGGCTTGTAGCTTATAGAAACAAGTCCTGTTTATAGCAGCTTGCTAACTGATACTGGTTTGGGTTGCTTTGTACTACTTAATAGGAAGAATGTGGAAACGGAAACATAAAACCCCAAAATACCACTAATCGCCAGAAATTTCCTATACTTACCTAAATGAGCGTGATCATTATTCAAAATGGCTGAGGCTTACTTACAAAAATTTCTTAAATTCCTATTAATCACTCTACTCTGTCCCATTAAACATTTTGGATTGTTTCTATTGATAATTACTTAACCTTCCACCCATGGCTTCTTAAGTCATTAAACTTACATTTCACTTATTTTCATTTAGCATCATATTCTTACTTTTGACTCAAAAATAAATTTCATAAACTATCAACCCATTCTCTTATCAACCCTTTCACATTATATTTACTAATCTCATAGAAATTATCTATATATATATATTATTTTTTAGCAACCCTATATGACATAAAACATTGGAGAAGGAAATGGCAACCCACTCCAGTGTTCTTGGCCTGGAGAATCCCAGGGACGGGGGAGCCTGGTGGGCTGCCGTCTATTGGGTAGCACAGAGTAGGATACGACTGAAGCGACTTAGCAGCAGTAGCAGCAGCATATGACACAGAACAAGGCATTTAGTACATACAAACTAAACACAGTTATATGTGACTTGCTTCTTGAAGTGAAGTGAAAGTCGCTCAGTCATGTCTAACTCTTTGAGACCCCACGGACTGTACGGTCCATGGAATTCTCCAGGCCAAAATACTGGCATGGGTAGCCTTTCCCTTCTCCAGGGGATCTTCCCAACCGAGGGATAGAACCCAGGTCTCCTGCATTTCAGGCAGATTCTTTCCCAGCTGAGCCACAGGGTAAGCCCAAGAATATTGGAGTGGGTAGCCTATCTCTTCTTCAGCAGATCTTCCCAATCCAGGAATTGATCCGGGGTCTCCTGCATTGCAGGCAGATTCTTTACCAACTGAGCTATCAGGGACTTGCCTCTTACTCTGTTATTTTTTTAATAGATTCTATTTTTTAGAACAGTTTTAGGCTCATAGCAAACCAAGAGAAAAGTACAGTTTTCCACATATCCCTACTGCCGTACACCCAGAGCTTCCTCTACTATCTACATCCCACACCAGTGTGGTACATATATGACAGTCAATGAACCTATGTGACACATCATAATTATCCAAACCAAAGCCTACCAAAACCCCAAAGTTTACTTTAGGGTTAAGTCTTGGTACTGAATATTCTACAAATTTGGACAAATACATAATGACATGTATCCACCATTATGGGGCTTCCCAGGTGGCTCAGTGGTAAAGAATCCACCTGCCAATGCAGGAGACATAAGAGATGCAGGTTTGATCCCTGGCTTGGGAAGATCCCCTGGAGGAAGAAATGGCAACCCACTCCAGTATTCTTCTCTGTAAAATCCCATGGACAAAGGAACCTGGGGGGCTGCAGCCCATGGGGTCACAAAGAGTCAGACATGACTGAGCAACTGAGAGTGCACACATGCACATCCACTATTACTAAAGTTTCATACAGAGTAGTTTCACTGCCTTAAAAATCCTTGCTTCATCTCTGCCTCCCTCCCTCCCACCATCCATCTCATCCATCAAAACTTTTAATGTATGTAGCCTTTTTAGACTGGCTTTTTCACTCTGTAGTATCTATTAGTGGTTCTTCCATGTGTTTTCATGGCTTAATATATCACTGCTTTTCAGCACGGAATAATATTCCACTGTATGGATGCACCACAGTATATTCCTATTATTTTCATAAGTCTACAATCTTAAAACTATAAGCCTTAAATACTCATCATCTCACCTACATACAAAAGTTAATTTTCTTAAAATACAAAGATATTTTCAGTTAGTACTGCTGCATATTACAGACTTTTATGCTGACAGATGATTTTCATATTTTCACTGTTTTTAATACAAAATAAATCACAAGTACACTTAAACAAACCTCTCACTCAGCCTCTTGTACAGATCTATTTTACCTGTTACACTATTTAACACAACTAATTTTATTTCTTAAGGCAGAAAAAAGATCCAGGGGAAAAGTAGAACATATTCACCTAAAAATGTAAACTGACTGTATTTTATATCAGCCAATTAGTCTGATACATTCACTGTTGTATCCTGATTTTGTCTCTCATCTATAACTATTCTTTTTAAGAACATTCCATCCAAAAGCTGCAAACTCTGTGCAGTCCTCTTCAGGGGAGGAGTTATGATCCATTTCAAATGCATGTGAAACATCCTCCAAAACAGATCACATGCTAGGCCACAAAACAAGTCTCAATAAATTTAAAAATACTGAAATCATATCAAGCACCTTTTCAAACCACAACACTATGAGACTTGAAATCAACCACATGAAAAAACTACAAAAAATAGACATATAGAAAGTAAACATGCTACTAAGCAACCAATGGATCAAATGAAGAAATCAAAAAGGGAGTCAAAAAATACCTTGCAACAAATAAAACTGGAAACATAATGTTCCAAAATCTATGGAACACATCAAAAGCAGTTCTAACAGGGAAATTCAAGAAACAAGAAAAATCTCAAATAAACCATCTAACCTTACACCTAAAGAAAGAAAAACAAAACCCAATGTTAACAGAAAAAAGGAAATAATCAAGATTAGAGTGGCAATAAGTGAAATAGATTCTTAACAAAATAGAAAAAAAAGATAAACTTAATAAATCTTTAGTCAAACTCCTCAAGAAAAAAAAAGAGGGTCCAAATAAAATCAGAAATAAAAGAGAAGTTTCAACAGTTTCCACAGAAAGGCAAACAGTCCAAAGTGACTACTACAAACAATTATACACCAACAAATTAGGCAATTTATAAGAAACAGATTAATTCCTAGAAACATACAATCTTCCAAGACTAAATCAGGAAAAGTTAGGAAATCTGAACAGATTACTAGTAAAGAAATTAAATCAGTAATAAATAAATAAAATTTCCAACAAACAAAAGGTCAGAAGCAGAAGACTACCAGGAGGAATTTCACCAAACATTTAAAGAAGAGTTAGTACCTATCCTTCTCAAACTACTGTAAAAAACTAAAGAGAAAGGAATGTGTCTAAACCCATGACGCCAGGGTTTCTCTGATACCAAAACAATACAAAGACACCACACACAAAATATTAAAATCACAGGCCAATATCCCCAATGAACAATAGACGCAAAAATCCCCAACAAAATATTAGTGAACAAAAGTCTACAAGACAACAAAAGAATCATGCACAATGCTCAAGTGGGATTTTCCCAGGGATACACAGATGGCTCAATATGAGCGGATGTGGTATATCATTCGACAGACCACGTTAACAAAAATCAAGAATAGAAACACATGACCACACAATTCAAAAGATGCAGGAAAAAGCATGACAAAATTCATCCAGTTATGATAAAAAAAAAACCTCTCAACAAAATGAGAACAGAGGAAATGTACCTCACCAAAACAAAAGATACATATGACAAAGTCACAGCTAGCACCATCAGTTCAGTTCAGTTGCTCAGTCGTGTGTGACTCTCTGACCCCATGGACTGCAGCACACCAGGTTCCCTGTCCATCACCAACTCCCGGAGCTTACTCAAACTCATGTCCGTTCAGTCGGTGATGCCATCCAACCATCTCATCCTCTCTCGTCCCCTTCTTCTCCCACCTTCAATCTTTCCTAGCATCAGGGTCTTTTCCAGTGAATCAGTTCTTCACATAGGAGGCCAAAGTATTGGAGTTTCAGCTTCAGTCCTTCCAATGAATATTCAGGACTGATTTCCTTTAATATTGACTGGTTGGATCTCCTTGCTAACATCATACTTGACAGTAAAAACCTAAAAGCTTTTCCTACAAGAACATCCATTCTCACCACTTGTGTGTGGGGGAGGGGGGTGGGGGGCTGTGCTGTGCCTGTCTCTTATACACAT
>SJYX01001656.1:0-10157 GCA_006410675.1 Oreotragus oreotragus | reverse complement strand
AGGCAATAAAAAGAAAATCAAGATATCCAGATCTGAAAGGAAGAGGCAAAATTGACACTATTTGCAGATTGAAAAGTGAAAGTGTTAGTCACTCAGTCGTGTCTGACTCTTTACAACCCCAAGGACTGTAGCCTGCCAGGCTCCTCTGTCCATTGGGATTCTCCAGGCAAGAATACTGGAGTGGGTTGCCATTCCTTCCTCCAGGGGATCTTCCTGACCCAGGGACTGAACCCAGGTGTCTTGCATTGCAGACAGATTCTCTACCATCAGAGTCATGAGGAAAGAAACCCCCTTACATATATTACATGTACACTAAAGACTTCAGCAAAAATATGAGAATCAACACACTCAGTAAAGTTGTAGAAGAAACATCTGTATACAAAAATCATGTGCATTTCTTTACACTAACAACAAACTGCTATAAGAGAAACTGAAAAAACAATTCTATTTACATTTGCATGAAAATGAGTAAAATATCTAGGAATAAGTTTAACCAAGGAGGTGAAAGATCTGTACACTGAAAACTATAAACACATTGATGAAAGATACTGAAGATGACTCAAATAAATGGAAAGATATTCTGTGTTCATGAATTGGGAGATCTAATATTATTAACATGCCCATACTACCCAAAGTAATCTACAGATTCACTGCAATCATTATCAAAATTCCAAGGAAATTTTCAAGATACAGAAGAAACAATCTTAAAATTTGCATGGAACCACAAAAGATGCTCAATACCAAAGCAATCTTGAGAAAGAATAACAAAGCTAGAGGTTCCATGTTTCCTGATTTCAAACAATATTACAAAGCTATATTAATCAAAACAGTATGTCATTGGTATAAAAATGAACACAGAAATCAATGGAACAGAGTAGAGAGTCCATAAATAAACCCACATTTTTATGGTCAATTAATTTTTGACAAAGAAGCCAAGAATACACAGTGGGAAAAGGACAGTTTTTTCAGTAAATGGCGTTGGGAAAACTAGACAGCCACATGCAAAAAATGAAACTGAACCACTATATTACACCATTCACAAAAATTAACTCAAAATAAATTAAAGACTTGATCACAAGTCCTGAAGCCAAAAAATTTCTACAGGAAAACACAGAAAATAAAATCTGACACCAGTCTCTGTGATGATTTTTTGGATTTGGCACCAAAAGCAAAGGGAACAAGAGTGAAAACAAGCAGTTGTGATGGCATGAGGCTAAAAAGCTTCTGCCCAAATAAGGAAACATCAGCAAAGGGAAAAGCAACCTATGGAACTGCAGAAAATATTTGCATATTATATTTCTGGTAAGGATTATTATCTAAAATACACAAGGAACTCATACAACTCAGTAGCAAAAAACAAACAATCTGATTTTTTTTTAATGGGCAGAGAACCTGAATAGACATTTTTTAAAAGAATACATACAGCTTGCCAATAGGTACATGAATTAATAGTGCTCAACACTATTAATCATCAGAAAATACAAATCAAAACCACAATGAGATATCCCCTCACATCCTCTAGAAAGGCTTTTATCCAAAAGAAGAAATAACAGGAGGTGAGGAGAATGTGAAGGAACAGGAAAGCTTTTGCACAGTTAGAGGGAATGTAAGTTGATGCAGCCCCTATGGAAACAGTATTGAGGTGCACCAAAAATTAAAAATAGAACTGCCATATGATTTAGGAATTTCACTTTGGAGTGTTTATCTGAAGGAAACAAAAACACTAACTTGAAAACCCAGTGTTCACTGCAGCAACATATGCTCAGTTGCTAGGTTGTGTCTGACTCTTTGCAACCCCATGGACTGCAGCATGCCGGGCTCCTCTGCCCTTCACTAACTCCCAAAGTTTGCTCAGATTCATGTCCGCTGAACTGGTGATGCTATCTCTCTCATCCTCTGTGGCCCCCTTCTTCTTTTCCCTTCAATATTTCCCAGCATCAGGGTCTTTTCCAATGAGTCAGCTCTTCTCATCAGGTGGCCAAAGTATTGGAGCTTCAGCTTCAGCATCAGTCCTTCCAATGAATATTCAGGGTTGATTTCCTGTAGGATTGATTGGTTTGATCTCTTTTCTGCCCAAAGGACTCTCAATGCAGTTATGGCATCCAAGCACCACAGTTCAAAAGAATCAGCTCTTTTTACCTTCTTCTATAACCCGGCTCTCATGTCCAGAGATGACTACTGGAAAAAATATAGCTTTGACCACATGGACCTTTGTCAGCAAAGTGATGTCTCTTTTTAATACCTTGTCTAGGCTTATCACAGAGGAGCAAGCCTCCTTTAGTCTCATGGCTGCAGTCACCGTCAGCAGTGATTTGGGAGTCCAAGAAAAGAAAATCTGTCACTGTTTCTACTTTCTCCCTTTTGTTTGCCATGAAGTGCTGATGATCTTAGTTTTTAGAATGTTGACTGTTGAGCTGTAAGCTGGCTTTTTCACTCTCCTCTTTCACCCTCAATGAGAGGCTCTCTAGTTCCTCTTCACTTTCTGCCATTAGAGTGGTAGCATCTGTGTATCTGAGGTTGTTGATATTTCTCACAGCAATCTTGATTCCAGCTTGTGATTCATCCAGCCTGGCATTTCCTATGATGTTCTCTGCATATAAGTTAAATAAACAGGGTGACAATATACAGCCTTGACGAACTCTTTTCCCAGTGTAGAACCAGTCCGTTGTTTCACATCCAGTTCCAGCTGCTGCTTTTTGATCTGCATACAGGTTTCTCAGGAACAGGTAAGGTGCTCTGGTATTCTCATCTCTTTAAGAACTTTACACAGTTCATTGTGATCCACGTGGTCAAAGGCTTTATGTAGTCAACGAAGCAGATGTTTTTCTGGAATTCTCTGGCTTACTCTATGATCCAACAAATGTTGGCAATTTGATCTCTGGTTTCTCTGCCTTTTCTAAACCCAGCTTGTACCTCTCAGAAGTTCTCAGTTCACTTACTGCTGAAGCCTAGCTTGAAAGACTTTGAGCATAACCTTGCTATCATGTGAAATGAGCACAACTGTGAGGTGGTTTGACCATTCATTGGCATTGCCCTTCTTTGAGATTGAAATGAAAACTGACCTTCTCCAGTCCTGTGGATACTGATGAATCTTTCAAATTTGCTGACATATTGACTGCAGCACTTTAACAGTATTACCTTTTAGTATTTTATAACAATATATATGAGTCAAACAATGTAAGTCTTTACTGATGAATGGGTAAAGAAAATGTAATATAGACTTATATCCACCCATGAGAAAGAAGAAAATCTTGCCAGTTTCAACAACATGGATGGACCTTGAGGGCATTATGTTAAGTGAAACAAATCAGACAGAGAAAGGAAAATACCATATAATCTCATTTATATGTGTAATATTAAAACAAAAAGCAAGTTCAGAGATGCTGCGGAGTTGGTGGCTGCCAGAAGTGGGGGATTTGGTGCAGGCAAAGATAATCAAAAGTTATAAATTTGAACTATAAAATTAATAGGTGAAGAGATATAACATACAGCATGGTGACTATAGTGAATACTGTATTGTCTATTTGAAAGATGGCAAGAAAATACATCTTAAACATTCTCATCATGTAAGAAAAATATTTAACTATATATATGGATCAGTATAAATGGATCTATATATATGGATCCATATATAGAGATATAACTAGAATTACTGTAGTGATCATTTATCAATACACATAAACATATAAGCATTATGTTGTACACAGCAAAAAATATAATACTGTATCAATTATGTCAATTAAAAATTTTAATAAAGCAAGTTTGAAACATGTAGATTAAATTAGCTCCATCAAAACTTCATTTTATAAACTCAACTTAAAGCTATCACTTAGATTTTAAAATATCAAATCTCACTAATAACATCCTACAGAGATGGGAAAGACACAGAAACAGACATAAGTCACCTGCACATGAGATGTAGGCTTCCTCCTTTGCAGAGCATGAACTGTATTTCCATGGGCCAGAAGGACACTGCCAGAGAGAGGTATCAGTTTTCCGACACTGAATTAAATCTACCCACCGGGGTCTAGAACCTTCCCTGAGACCAACAAAGGTGAGACTTCCACTGTCCCCACAGCCAAGCTGACTGCAGATGATGGACACGGTGACGTCATCCATGGGGTTGCGGCAGACACTGCCCCAGGTCCCGTTGTAGAAAACTTCCAGCCACCCAGCACACTGCTGGTCCTCGCTCACCATCCTGAGGGCCAGGAACTCTGAGATCGAAAGAGAGGAGACAAGACACAGTGAGCACTGCACTCCGAGCTCTGGGGTTTCCTCTCTCCCCAAAATTGTGAGCATTCATCTGTGACCAGGCTGAGGAAGCAAATCCAGTAGATGATCAGAGGGAAACTTCTCTCCTTTTCACCTGACTGTGTCCATCTGTGTCTGTCTTTCTAAATATTTCTACCACCATGATGTAGTGGATATGAACCGAGGGGAAGACCAAGCTGGACACCTGCAGGGAGAGGGAGCTGACTCCTGCTTCCTGACAAAACATCTAAGAGAGTGTATGAAAGGGATGTGATGTGGACAGTGTGGAGGCAGATAGAATAATGGGCCCACAAACGTCTACATGGAGGCTGTGTCTATGTTTCCTTATCTGGCAAAAGGGACTTTACATGTGTGATTAAGGTATGGTCCTTGGGATGGTAAGAGTAACCTGAAATATGGCAAATTAACCACCTGAGCACAGTCTAATCACATTCTTAGACTCACTATCCTTTAAAATGGAATCCTTTTCCTCATTCTGGCTAGAGAGAGATGTGAATATGGATAATGGTCAGAGAGGTAGAGCGTTGCTGGTCTGATGATGAACAGAAAGGGGTTATGAGTGAAGGAAGGCAGGCGGCTTCTAGAAGCTTGAAAAGACAGGAAACAGATTCTTTCCCAGAGGCTCAGAAGTGACGTGGCCCTGTTAAAACCTTGATCCCCTTCCAGGGAGATCCCTGCTGGACATCTAAGCTAGGGAAGTGTAAGGAAATAGATATGTTGTTTTAAACCATTAACTGTGTGGTGATTCATTACAGAACAAACATAAACTAGCACCATGGCTTTAAGACTTCTCCACCATATGTACCAGAAGTGTGAGCCATGATTTCAAGAAAAACTGTGAGAAAAAGGCTCTGCCAGGAAACACTGCTGAGAAGAAAGGACCAGGTCATCAGCGCTGCAGGAGGCAGTGAAAGCACCTTCTCTTCTCGTCTGCTGGAAAGACAGGCTCCATGGGAGGAAGCCTCCTTCTCTGGTCCTTTCAGCATCTCTCCATCACCTCTCAGATTCCCATCCTCCAGGGCCCCACCCCTCCTCCAGCCTGTGGACAGTGTGCAGCGCAGACCTGAGCAGATGACCCCCGCGTCCTCCTTGTGTCTGCAGTCATGCCGCCCCCAGCCCCGGGAAGGGCAGCTCCACACGTGAGACTCATTTCCAGCGCAGTTCAGGTCGTCCAGCCAGATGGGCCCTGATCCTGCCCCAAAGTGAGCAGACTTCGTGGCATTGAGGGCTTCTCCACAGCCCAGCTGCCTGCACACCACGCGGGCATCATCCAGGTCCCAGCCGTCATCACAGATGGTGCCCCAGGAGCCCTGGTCAAGGATCTCCACTCTCCCGGCGCAGGGACCGCCCCCGTCCACCAGGCGGAGCTGCCTGCTGTCTGAGGAGAGAGAAATGGGACAATGGGGCGGTGACCTGGGGAATGAGAAGGGTCTTCTGTCCTGTGGGACCCTCACCTGAGCAGTAGGGGGCGCTCTCCTCTGAGACCGCAGATCCTGTTCGTTCAGACACAAAGTGGTCACACTGGGGCAGCACCTGGGTCTGGTTTCCTGAAGAAACAGCAATGATTAGAGGGTTGGGAGGGTTGAAGAACAGGAAACTCAGTTAAACTAAATAATTTTTAGGAGGGGAGGGGAGTTTGGGGGGAAATGGATACATGTGTATGTATGGCTGAATCTCTGGCTTTAAACTATAATAACATTGTTAATCGGCTATCCCCCAATACAAAGTAAAAAGTTAAAAAAAAAAAAAATGACCTAGTGATGGAGCTGAGATGAAAGCTATAACATACTGGTAAAGTTACCATAATCTTGGTGCTCCCTTTCTCTGTGAAAAGCCCTGGTCCTGACAATGCCACAATTCCTGTTTTAAGCCAAGCTTTGCTCTACTGCTGCTGCTAAGTCTCTTCAGCCGTGTCCAACTATGTGCAACCCCATAGATGGCAGCCCACCAGGCTCCGCCATCCCTGGGATTCTCCAGGCAAGAACACTGGAATGGGTTGCCATTTCCTTCTCCAAAGCATGAAACTGAAAAGTGAAAGTGAAGTCGCTCAGTTGTGTCCAACCCTCAGCGACCCCATGGACTGCAGCCATCTAGGCTCCTCCATCCATGGGATTTTCCAGGCAAGAGTACTGGAGTGGAGTGCCATAGAATGAGTTAAATAAGTTGTTCTATCCTTAAATCTATCCCTTAAATAGGAGAAGCAAAACAAAATCCTTTCTGAAGGTTTTATACAATTTTTTATCTACTATGTTTGTGATTTTTTAAATATTTATATAAAAGAGATCTCATGTAAAACCAAGAAGAAAAAGAAACATTAAAAATTTCCCAGGGTAGTTGGCTCTTAGAGTTACCTGACAGATAATTTATTTTATTTTATTAATCTTTATTTGAGTATAATTGCTTTACAATGTTGTGGTAGCTTCTGCTGGTACAGCAAATTTAATAAGTTATACATATACTTATGGGCATCCCAGGTGACTCAGTGGTAAAGAATCTGTCTGCCAAACAGGAGACTGGTGTTCCATCCCTGGGTTGGGAAGATTCTTTGGAGAAAGAAATGGCAACCCACTCCAGTATTCTTGCCTGGGAAATACTGTGGACAAAGGAGCATGGCTGGCTACAGTCCAAGGGGTCACAAAAGAGTCAGACACAACTCAGCAACTAAACAACAACAACAAATATATCCCCTCTTTCTTGGATTTACTTCCTATTTAGGTCACCACAGAACACTGAGTAAAGTTCCCTATGTTATACAATAGGTTATTATTTCTCTATTTTATATATGCATGCATGCTGTCACTTCAGTCGTGTCTGACTCTGTGACACTATGGATTGTAGCCCGTCAGGCTCCATGTCTATGGGATTCTCCAGGAAATATCTATTCTATACTTAGTATCAATAGTGTAGGGCTTCTGAGTCTGGCGGCTCAGATGGTAAAGAATCCACCTGCAATGCAGGAGACCTGGGTTTGATCCTTGGATTGGGAAGATCCCTTGGAGAAGGGCATGGCAACCCACTCCAATATTCTTTCCTGGAGAATCCCCATGGACAGAAGAACCTGGAGGGCTACAGTTCATATGGTGTCACAGAGTTGGACACGTCTGAGCAACTAAGCACAAAGCACAGCACATCAATAGTATGTATACACCAATCTCAATATCCCAATTCATCGCACTCTTCATTTCCCCTTTTAGTATACATATGTTTGTTCCCTATGTTGGTGTCTCTATTTCTGTTTTGCAATAAGTTCATTTCTACCATTTTTCTAGATTCCACATATAAGTGATATTATACAATAGTTGTTTTTCTCCTGATTTACTTCACTATACATGACAATCTCCAGATCTATCCATGTCTTTGCAAATGACACAACTTTGTTTCTTTCATGGGTAATATTCCATTTTATATATGTACCACTTCTTTTCTATCCATTCCTCCTGTGACGGAAATTTAGGTGGCTTTTGTGTCCTGACTGTTGCAAATAGTGTTGCAATAAACATCAGGATGAAAGTATCTTTTTGAGTGATGATTTTTCTCAAGGTATATGCCCAGGAGTGGGATTCCTGAGTCATAGGATAGTTCTATTTTTATTTATTTATTTTACTTTACAATATTGTATTGGTTTTGCCACACATCAACCTCCATACTGTTCTCCATATAAGTTATGCCAATTTACTTACCCATATGTAAGAAGAGTCCACTTTCTGTATATTCTCTCCAGCATTTATTATTTGTAGATTTTGTAGTGATAGACATTCTACTGATGTGAAGTAATACTTGACTATAGCTTTGATATGCATCTCCCTAATAACAGGGGATGTGGAACACTTTTCATGTATTTGTTAGCCATCTGTATGTCTGGAAAAAATGTCTATTTAGGTCTTTTCCCCATTTTTTCATTGGATAAGTTGGTTTGTTGATACTGAGTTGTTTGTGTTTTTTGAAGATTAATCCCTTGTCAGTTGCTTCATTTGCAAATATTTTCTCCCATTCTGAGAGTTGTCTTTTTGTTCTGTTTATGGTTTCCTTTGATATGTAAAAGCTTTTAAGTTTAATTAGGTCCTATTTGTTTATTTTTGCTTTTGTTTTCTTTAATGGTTGCTCAAAAGAGATCTTTATGCAATTTATGTCACAAAATGTTCTGCTTATGTTTTCCTCTAAGAGTTTTATAGTCTGACAGAGAGTTTAAGTAGCCATGATTAAAATGCTCAAATAATTAATTAACAAGATGTACAACTTGACAGAGAAATGATAACAAAAACAAATGAAAATTCTACAGCTGAAATTAAGAACTAGAGAATGAGTGTATCAGCACATTATATCAACATTAAGTAAAATAGTAAAATGAAAGACCAGAAGATAAATATTCCTTTATTTAGAAATGCTGGTCATATGGTAAGTGCCTGGTTAATAATACTGTATAACAAAATTTTCTCCAAACTTAACAGATGAAGGAATTTTTTTTGTTTGTTTGTTTGTTTTGCTTATGATTTCCTGGGTCAGTAATTTGGGAAAGATTCAACTTGGCAGTTCTATCTTTGGGGTTTCTCATGTGGTTGCACTTAGATGTTATCTGGAGCTGATCTCTCTAAAGCTTTGACTGAACTAGGTTATGTAAGGAAATTCCCTGAAGTATTTGTTGTTGTTATTGTTGTTGTTGGGGGGAAGGGATAAAGGAGCATCATGTCTGCAACTTAATCCAGAAAGATTTTACATACTCAGGGGAAAATGGGGCAGGAGAGGGACAAAAAAGGAGAGAGAGGGAAAGCTAGAGTAAGAGAGAGAAAGAGAGATAAAACTAGAGCAAAAGAGAGAGAGAAAAGAAAGAAAGAAGGACTAAAGGAAAACGCTAACCAAACATTTGGGGAATACAAGTAAAGTTCAGAGAGAATTCATTCCTAAAAAACCTTCTCTAGAGAAAACACTAATAACATGAAACCCATAAAGTGCCTAGGAGAAAACCTAGTTAAAGATGTGCAAAACATTTGAGAGAAGACTCAACCAAATAAAGGGATGTATTTTGCCAATGAATTGGGAAACTCAATGCTGTCAAAGTCAGTCATTCTCAAATTTGTATTCAGATTAAATCTAACCTCAAACTCCCTCATGCTTTTGCATGTCTGAAACATGATGAGTTGTTTCAAAATTTATGTTGTTGTTCAGTCACTCAGTTGTGTCCGACTCTTTGCAAACCCATGCACTGCAGCACACCAGGCCTCCCTGTCCATCACCAACTCCCTGAACTTGCTCAAACTCATGTCCATTGTGTCAGTGATGCCATCCAACCAGTTCATCCTCTGTCGTCCCCTTCTCCTCCTGCCTTCAATCTTTCCTAGCAAGAGGGTCTTTTCTAGTGAGTCAGCTCTTCCCATCATATGACCGAAGTATTGGAGCTTCAGCTCAAAAGTGTATACCAAATAGAAAAAACAAGAATGACCAAAGTAGTTGGCAATAAAACCAATGACATAACTTCTTTAAATTAAAGTTACCCAGAAATAAAGATTGCAGGGAGAAATATCAATAGTCTCAGATATGCAGATGACACCATCCTTATGGTAGAAAGCAAAGAAGAACTAAAGAGCATCTTGATGAAAGTGAAAAAGAAGAGTTAAAAAGTTGGCCTAAAATTCAACATTCAGAAAACTAATATCATGAAATCTGGTCCCATCACTTCATGGAAAATTGATGGGGAAACAATGAAAACAGTGAGAGACTTTGTGGTTCTTCAAATCAGGTGGCCAAAGTGTTGTGTTTGGGCTACAAAATCACTGCAGATGGTGACTGCAGCCATGAAATTAAAAGACATTTGATCCTTGGAGGAAAAGTTATGACCAACCTAGACAGCTTTTTAGAAAGCAGAGACATCACTTTGCCAACAAAAG